>CAEFZX010023061.1:0-97242 GCA_903066825.1 Alfaro cultratus | reverse complement strand
ATATATGAACGAGTCGATGATTCGTGCACATCATCGATGTGCACATGATGTATATATATATATATATATATTTTATTTTTTTTTTTCTTTAATTTCTAAGTTCTTTAAAAGGAAAAAAGTTTAAAAAAAAAAAGAAAAAAAGAGAGAGAACTGATTAATTAGAAATTGGACTTCATATAAAAAAATATAAGATTTTATATTCAAGCCATATCACCCAGCCCTAATGGTCAGTATTTAATATTGTAAGTTTGATGCTTGAATGTAAATTAATATTTGATGTGGTTTAGAGTTAAGATGAACTCTTATGAAATTAAATTTGGGAGCAGCGTCAGCAGCAGTAGATTTTCTGAGGTTTTTACACTTGCCTCACCCCAGTTATGGCGGATTTACTGTTTTCAAAACGAACTTGTTAATGATTTCAAATCATAGCCTTCAGGACTTCTTTGGATTAGCCAGAGTAGATGTTATGCGTCCATGCAGCATGCGAGAATGTTAATTTCAGTCATTAGAGACTTAACTTGGACGAGAGGCGAAAGGCTTCAGACTTGGAGAAATAACTCTCTGCTCCACTCCAAGAAAATTTTAAACCATCTCAGCCTCTAAATTATATTACCTGTTCTTTGATGTCAGCCCAAAATATGCTCAATAATTTGGATAAACTATTTTTAAAGGCAGCAAAAAAGATTTTGTGTCACTATTTGTAAAACTTTTTCAGAGGCATGGTTTTAAATATCTGGTGCTGAAATAATGAGAAGAAATCAAAACATAGTGAAAACAACACAAATTGATTTTTGTTGTTTTCACTGCAACAGCAATGGGATTCTTTGGTTTTTACTGGGGGGGAATAGTTACATGTAATTATTCCCCTTATTCCCCACCTGCTCCGACATCTTCCGTCTGCTCTGCAGCTTCCAGAATCACTCAGAAGAGACTGATGTCTCCTCCAAACCATCTGTCACTTACACACAAACACACGCAGTATTTCTTTCTATCTTCACAAGGACTTTGCATCGACTTCAACTCATTTTTCATTCATTTCTATATCCTAACCATGATCCTTACCCTAAACCTAACAATTATCAGTACATGCCTAACACTAGTCCTAACACATAAGCCAAAAACAGCACTACATTTTATGGTGCCTGGGCTTTGGGCCCCATAAGGAGCAGTCAGTCCCCACACCACAGTATGTGTTAGGGAAATGGTCCTTACAAATGCAGCAAATACAAGGCCGCACACAAAAATGCATCTCACAGACTTTAATTATCAAGCTGCTTATCAGCTTGTCTGGGTAGCTTTGGTTACTATGCTAATGCATATACATATGCTAATTGTGCTGCCAAATGCTGATCTGAAATATCTGAGCAGGAAGCTCTGTGGTACTCTAGTCAGCAAAAAGTAGACAGAAAAAGCAACAAGAACCAGGTGAGTGTATGTTATTGATTGCAGCTAAAGTGGTTATTACTGAGAGTATTAAGATTTTGTTGGCCTACGTCCAAACATGGATCCAATCCAGATCCAATAGTGAAATGTGATTAACCTACCACATTGAAACGTTGGTGTTTTCCATAAATAAACTAGGATAGAGGAAATTCCCTCTCATCATGCGGGACATTCACAATTCCATACTAATAATTTGATAATGTTCTCAATGTACGAGTGCAATACATTTAAGGAGTTGAGTTTTATTATCTGAATGTTTCAGGAATCATGAAACAGCACACTGTTGAATTAAAATTAACTATAAATAATGTTTGTGGTCAACTGAAGCACAAGATTTAGAGTGTATTTTAAATGCAGGAACATAATCAGCCCTCTTTTCTCAATATTTAGTCCAACCAGTTGCCTTCAGAAGTCCCCTAAATAGTGAACACACTTGTATAAATCCAGATGTTGTGTAAGAGCAATAGTGAACAAACAGCATTATAAAGACCATTGACACAAATTTACCTGCCACCCAAACTGAACATTTTTACCGATAGGCAAAGAATAATGTGTCGCAGAAAACCATCATTTTTCCATAAAAATGAAAAGTATGGTTTACAACATCTTAATGTGGGTGTATTTTTCTCCACCACGGAAAGTGGTCAGGTTAATCCTATAAGAAAATCAATTTAAGGTCGGAAAAATCAAACTAGAGCAAAGGTTCACCTCCCAACGTTACAACACCCTAAAGACACAACCAGAGTTACAATAGATCATGGATTCAGAGCAGTGTTCACAAATTCCAGCCTTTTGGGGCTGGTGTACCGTAATGTTTACATGTGTCTCTGCTGAAAACACCCCGAAGAAATTATTAGGTAATTAGAAAGACTCTGTAGAATCTGATGACATGCTGAGGAGCTAATTGAGCTATTTTATGCTGCTGTATAGGACCAGTGATGCATATAAAAGTTGCAATATAGCAACTTTTATATGCAATATAGCCCCTGAAGGGCTATATTGGTTTAGAAAAGGACATAAATTTTTTAGAAAATCCAGCTAAAATCCAGACACAAATCAAATAGAGAACCTCTGGGTACCCTTCAACATCTGGCTGAGAAAGAGGTACTTTAAAAAGAAAATGTTCAAGCTCTAGATATGCAAAGCTGACAGAAAAAATGTCTTTTGAAGAATTATAATTGCAACTGAAGTACAACTGAGTAAATCATAAAAATCCAAATAAAATACATTGAATTTTGTTTGTAACATTAGTGATGTAGAGCAAATTCAAAGGCTATAAATACTTTTGAAAAGCAAAACGAGTTCAAATAAAATTATGCGTACTGGACTAACCTTTTTCCTAAAATGCATACTACCCCTTTAATGGTAAGAAGTCATAGTGACAAGTGGTTAAAGCTGAATCTTGCAGTTAATAAGCAATATTCAACAGCCCGCTGTCCATAATGTGATAGCTGAAACCGACAAACTCCTCTGTGACCTGCTGAATTAGCCACAACCCACAACCATTAGCTCTAATGTATATTGTCTGTGCGTAATTACCTCTCTACGCCATAAACGTGTTTACAGCACCAAGATGAGCAGCAAATTGAGCACCTGGGGGCCAGAGGAGGCCCCCACTATTACCCTGTGACACACATTTTCTTTCTCTCTGCTCGCACTCCAGGCAAACAGACAGACACAATCACACAAAATCACAGATATTGCCAAGAGCTGAGAGGAACCAGTACAAAAATGAAATGGATGCTTAAAACTAAAACAGTTGTTTATGGCATTTTAAATGGCATGCTGCTCTGGCTGTGTGATCTAAGCAAATAGCTGATGTTGTTTACAACAGCAGCCAGTTTGACTCAGTGTGATAGATCCTCAGTAACTCTGCATCATTTGATTTACAAATCTGATAGGGAAAAGAGAAAAACAAAAGTGTTTTATCGAAAGTGGGGGGAAGAAAAAAACATACACGGATACACACACTCAGTTTATATTGATGCAGCTTTGTGACCCAATTCCAGGGATTCAATGTGGCACTAAGGCAACCAAGACAGGGAGGGGCAGCATGCAGAGGAAGCAGCCATGTGTCAACAATCCTTGCGTTTTATTACATATTTAATAGCGGAGATGGTTGGGTGGGAAAGCTGAAATGGCAGAGGAGTTTTAAAGTGAGAGATGTCGGAGGGGGGGTGAGCTGTGTAGGTGGGAGAAGGAGAGAGACGATGTCCTGCAGTTTTCTCTGCTCTTGATCATTTATACATCACAACACTCTGGAATATGTGATTTACGTTGTTAAGAAACTCGAATATTCTCTATTCACACAAAGCTTCAGTGAGATGTCATTTCAGATGGATGCCCCCATTCATGTTTCCTACTGATGAGCGTGTGTGCGTATGTGTGCGTGTGTGTGTGTGTGTGTGTGTGTGCTTATGAGTGCGTGTGTGTGTGTGTGACAGCAGCAGAGGATGGAAGCATGCAGAAATCTGGAGTCAAGTTATTCCAAGCTTGGCTTACAGTGTAGTTTAGATCGTATGGTTTGCATGTAACCTAATTAGCTGCGTGTGCCATAAATCATGTTCCCTGCACATGTGAGATGCAGACGTGTTCGTGCTCTTCTGGTCCCCAGGTACGCTGAATCACTTACAGTGTTGTTCACAGGCAGAATGCCTGGAAAATTTCTAAATGTTTTCTCTCATTGAGAGACGTATCGAGCAAGCGTGTTTTTCAGTCAGCAGAGAGTTTTGCAGACTTTGCAGAGCAATTTGAGATATTATTTTAAATGTTAATATCGCAACCAAATGAATTCCACTGGCCCAGATTTTCTGTGAGCAGAAATTTGTCTGTATTTACTTATCTTCCTTCAAAATGTACATAACAAGTGACCAGAATGGTTAGCAGACAGTTGACTGGAAATTTTCTTATAGAAAATATCAAATGTTTAATATGCTAAATCTGCCATGAGCTGCATGTCTGAAACCTGTTCAGTGGCAAACGGCAAATGTGCATCTGAGTAGTCATAAAATTTTCACACTGATACAAACTTCTGTTTATTTTATTAAAATTGTGTCTGCTGCACCAACACAAAGTAGAGCATAATTGTTAAGTGGAGGGAAAATAACACAATATTTTTATTTTATTTATTTATTTACAGATAATTGTGGTTTGCATTAGTATTCAGTAAACCTTACTCCGACACCTCTAAATCAGCGGTGACTCCAGGCCTCATGGGCTGGTGTCCTGCAACTTTTAGATGTTTCCCTGGCACCACACACCTGAGTCAAATAGCTAAAATACCACCTCATGCATACAGATTCTCCTGATTTCTGTTAACAACAGAATTATGTGATTCAGGCATGCTGAACTTTGAACAAAGCTAAAAGTTGCCGGCCACCCACCCTTGAAAACTAGAGTTTGACACGCCGACTAGAAACAAAACAGTCTAACTTCAGGAGTCATCTACTCCCACGGCAATATGTGGAGGAATGATTTGGGCCCACATGCAAAAGTTATGTGGAACTTTGCCTAAACACAGCAGTGTCTGTGGATGTTTCGAAACATAGTGGTGGCAGGATCATGCTGTTGGGATTTGTTTTCCTGTACAGGAACAGAGAAGCTTTTCCTCAGAGTTGCTCTGAGAGATGGAAAGTGGTTTGGCTTGTGCAGACCCAAACCAATTGAGAATCTGTGACAAGTCTTGGCAATTGCTCTTTGCACAGATCCGTCTTTCAGTCTGACTGAGTTCAAAAGGAGAAATGCGTTTCTACAAAATGTCTGATAGAAGGAGGAGGATTATAAATGCAAGCAACACATTTCAGATCTTTACTTATGTAAAAATTGCAATATGTGTCATTTTCTTTCCAGTTTATAATTATGCACTACCTAATGTTGCTCTATCAAACACAAGTGAGGGGAATATATTAAGGCTGCTTATAATGTAAAGAAAAAGTTGTAGAGATTTTACAACCCCAAGGCCAAAGGTTGCATAAAATACATTTTTAGTTTCTAAAAATGTGCATTACTTTTGTAGAAATGAAAATTAATTTCAGAATTAGCCTGCACTAAGATTCCTACTCCATTTATTTTATGTTCTATTTAAAAACAAAGCAGAAACACATACATAAATGTTTAAAATAAATGTTGATTTTTACGGCACAAATTGGGCCACGTTGATTCAGTTAATTCATCATTTTTACTTAATAAAGAGGAACAAGCAAGCACCAGTAACCCCCCCAACACTTCCTTCTCCACCAGAAAACACAATGTACCCCAACATATCACTAAGTTATAAAAAAAGAAACACACACCATTCAGTCCTCCACTTTGAAATGCGATATAAAACACTACTTTTCACTGTCAAGCCAGTGAAGCATTTTGTGTGTTCTAGCCAGTATCCAGTGAATTATCAGACAAAAATCAGGGCAGTGCATGGCAGACAGGGTTAATTGACCTTCAGTGGTGATGTTCAACTGAGCAACAAAAGAACCAACTCCCTAAATTTCACACTAAAAAGATGCCACTGTGAGCAGGTGCACAGGTCACAGACCTATTAAACTGTACAAAAAACTTTCCTAACTTAAGTTATTCATGTGATAAAATATTCATTCACAGAGAGTTCTGCTTCATTTGAATTTTAAACACAGAAAGTGATTTCAAAAAACAGAATTTTTTGTTATTTGCACTTAATGTCTTCTTTTCAGTTTTAAGTTGTTGGAAAAGCAAATATTCCTGAAATGTTGACCATAAAAGCAGTGAAGTTTCAGTAAAGTTTCTGTGTCTTTGTGTTGAAGCTCATTTCTGTAAACGTGCCAGAATAAGAAATGTTGAAAAGCTTTCAAACAGTTAAGCAAAATGCATGCTAACTCTATAGAAGGATGTTCACAGGGAGTAATATTCACTGTGCTAATCATGTCAATCTCGCTTAATGATAATATAAAATGCTAAAGGCAGTTTAAAATCTCGTCTCTGTTCTTGACATTTTTATTGTTCTTTTTTTGACATAACAGAAAAAATCTGTATAACAGTAGAGTTGTGCAACTCCGACTGCTTTCCTCCTCTAAAGTTAATAATTAATAATTGTTCACAGCAGAAAAGCTGTCTGCAGCTACTTTATTGTCACTATATGTGAATTATTTAAAAATATAACAAATAGCATTAAATTTTGGAGTTTTTTCCTCTCACATAAAAAAGTTGGGAACCGGTGTTATTTCGAATGCGTCTTGTGATTTTAAAAGGAAAAACAAAACTGACTTATAATCTGTCTTGTAAATGAAGAGAAATAAAAAGATATGCTTTATTTCTTTTAGATGAATTTTCCACATATTAGCAGATTTTCATGGATGTAAAAGTTTACCGTGTAAATATCATCTTTAAGAAAATTCTTGACTGGATACCAAGCAAAAAATATACATCTCTAATCTATGCATCTTTAGTTATATTTGATTTTTTGAAATGGGTGAATTATTCAACTGTTGAACTGGACTGTAATTTTGTTACTGCATCTGTAAAATAAATCAAATTTACTATCCTAAATGGATCTGTTTCTACTAGCTCCCCATAAAATGCAGTACTGGAGCACTACGTAACTAAATGTTTGAAAGGATGCAACAGGGACACAATGACTGTCTACTGGTTCACCTGCATTCAGACACCAATGATCTGCAAAAAGTTTCACAAATTTCTATGTGCCACAGCCAGAGAGGATTTTATCAGGAAGAGATTTATTGGCGGACGGGGCTAAGGAGGGAATCTATAGGGAGAGCAGGAGGGGTAATCTTTCAGGAAGACAAGTATTACAGCAGGTGTGCTCCTAACAATGCTAATGTAAGGCAGTGAGCAGGAAGGCTGCATAGACAGGAAAACTGCAGGAAAACAAAGGAGTTTTGGAAGCATTTGAAATTCAGAAAGAATGTGGTGACATCTGACTCTGAGTGAGGCAGAAGGAGAGGCACGGGACACAACCTGTACCGACCTGGTGACCGCTGATGAACATTTTGTATCTCGATAAGAGCAGCTAGGAAGCTGGAGTGATGAATTGTGGGTAAATGAAAGGAGCTGATGGGAAGGAGCGACTCAGATCGAAGCAGGAGCAGAGAGCAATGGCCATCAATCACTGTGACATCTATCAAATAGGTCTAGGTGTTGAGGCTTTGTCCCTGGGGGACCACCAGAAGGACATGTTGCATGTTAATTAGGGTTAGGAAGGCCTTGACATCAGCAAATAAAAGCTTGAGGAGCACTTGCCAGCAGCCAGACCCCCTCGCAAAAACTCACTTCATTGACATAGATGTGAGGAGATTGCAAGAATGTGTTGAGATCTTAAAAATTCATAACACTGGAGGCGTGTTTGCCTCCTCTCCTCTCTTCTTTTCTCCTCTATGTGCCACAGCTGTCCACCGAAGGTCAGCAGCTGTGGGGAATAAGTGAGAGCTGAAGGGAATAGGCAAGAGTCCCATTGCTGCCCACTAATGAATATGAATGAAACGTGCAAGTAATGTGTATTTGTAGAAGTGTGGTATTATGTGTTTGCTCACATGATTCATTAGTGGACAGGGGCGAAGCTTAAAAAGCAAGATAGGCAAACATCAAGTCAACGCAAACAAAGAATTAATACATTTTTAAAATCTTTATAGGAGTTAAATGCCAAGGATACAAATGGTAGCAGGTGCAGCTGTGTGTTGTAAATTACTCCAGACCAGCTATTTGTTCTTTGCATTTTTTCCTATAAAGTGAGGTTCTGTTAAAGCTGCAGTAGGTAACTTTTATAAAAAACATATTTTTAACAAATTTGCTAAAACCATCAATATATCCTACAGTATAATATGAGGCAGATAATTAAGCTCTTCTGGCTGCTCCCAGTGGTCCTACTGCTATTTGCAGAAATACACCGTTTCTCCTGGCTCTGATTGGTCAGAAACAACCAATCAGAGCCAGGGGGAATGTTTTTGCATTGTCAACCAAGTTGAATAAGCATCCAGCAAAGAATTTGCCAGAATGAGCATCTCCTAATATTATACTTGTATACAATTCCTCTTTTTTTCTTCAACAAACATTTATGATTTTATTTGACAAGAGCAGGACTCATTTAGTTTCCATCCATCCCATGACGTTACAAGTTAATCGTCACAGAAAGCATTTAACAACACGCAAATTTATTCAGCTGTGTTGAGTAAAAAGTGTGTGTGAGACATGGGGGAGTTTAGGGCAGTGTTGAGTTTACCTATCTGGTTTAAACAACCAGAGAAGACCAAGCACTTGCTATAATGAACATTTTTAGCAGTAAACATAATGTTTACCATATTTTTTTAGTTCTTGAAGATGAAGTTAACAACTCCTCTGAAAGTCTTAAAACAACTAAGAAACCCTCGTATCAATTTCAGCAAACATTTTAAGAACCTTTCAGCTGCCATTTTTGTATCGGGTGGTTACTCCAATCTCAAAGACATTATGGAAATGCTATCTTATGAATCTTTAAACTGTTGTCAGATGTACATTAAGCAGGTAATTACAAAGAAACAGTTTATTAAGAAAGTAGGACGAGGTTAAGACTTGATAATGTGGATATATGCTAAGTGAATATAACATGAAATTGATCTGCTACAGAAACATTACCGACAGCTCATAGACATTTTCAGAAACTCGCTTTCAAAAACGCAGAAGCTTTCCTTTAAATAAAAAACGCGGTGAAGATCCCCTGTCTAACACCACAGCAACACCATGCATGCAGGAAAATGAACACTTTCACACAAATGATATACATCCTCACTGAAACTCTATCAGGCTGCAAAATGAGATGCAAATGCCAAAAATAGTAGCATTCCCCAACACACTAAAAGATAAGCCAAGTCTAATATCAAACAGCTTCAAAAAGCCATGACTAACACTTTGAAAAGCCCCCGCAGCAAATCCAGCCTATTTAATCTTGTCTTTTCCAATCCTGCCTTTGCTTACTTGGTCTGTCTCCCATATTTCTGACTCCCTGGGTATCTTGGTCTTGCCTCAGCGGCTGTAAACCTGCAACTGAGAGTCAGAAATCACTGTACCTGATGGCTGAATGAACTAAGAGAATGAGTGGGATAGAGAAAGCACAGCAGGAGCGTCTAAGGAGCCAATGAGTAAAAAACATGTCAAGCACTTCCGAATACCATGACATCCATGAGATAGAGTGGTTGGAATCATCAGAGAGGAGAAAAGGAGTGATGGATAAGGAGAATTGAAGGATGGCCGAACTACATGGAGTACTCACGCTGGCGGACATCCTTGCCCAGATAGCGACAACTACTTTCCTGTCCTCATTAGCTCCACCAGCGCTGTGACACTCCTTCAGCCCCTTTGTCGTATCTCCCCCAGGGTAAATCTCTTCCTTTTGCTTCTTCTCTTTTTCTTTCCTCCTTTTCCTCCCTTTTTCTTGGTCCTTTGGGGTTCCTTTCCTTCGTTCTCCTCCCCTCCCCCTGCTACTTCTCCTCCCCTTCCTTCAGATACACCTTTCCTCCCCCTTTTCCTGCTCCTTGATCCACGACTCTTGCGGTCCGAAGAGTCTCCTGTGAAGTCCTGGTGTGTCCAGGTCAGTGCAAGCAGGGAATAATCCCTCTCTCTCTCTCTTTTTCCTCTCCCTCTCTCTCTGCAATGCACACTTTCTGTTCTGTTTGCCTTGAGTATCTATTCTTCTATCCTCCTGTTTCTCCCTCTCTAGCTTCACTGAAACTAGGAGGAAAGAAGAGAGAATGCGTCTCCCTTACTAAAGTGCAACAGCGGGAGAAACAAAGAGAGGCAGATGGGAGAAGAGGCAACGCTTCACAGCCAATGGCAAAAGAGGGGATGCTGACAAGAGCGCTGGAGACAAAGAATGGAAATAGCACAAGAGCATTACAGACAGAATGATGGGATTGTGAAGTGGGGTAAAGCACATAGACATACCACGCACACACAAACACACAAACACTGAGTGCTCCAAATATAGACCTATGACTTCATCAATTCAAACTCCCTTGCAGCTACACACACATACATGTATGCATATGCAAACACGTGCAAGTGCAACCAGGCGTGCACCAGTGAGACTTGCTGAGTGCTACAAATATGGCTTCATGACTTCATCGAGGTGCAAACCCCTCCTCCTCATCCCCCTGGCATTGCCCCGCCCTGGTCTAGAGGCGGTGGGACCCATTCATATTGAATCGAGATGCAGGAGAAACAGAGGGAACGCACTCAGGACCACACTGGGGATATTCTTCAGATGGATGGATAGATACAGGAGAAGACAAGATGACAAGAGAGATGAAGGATAGAGCAAAAAGGGAAGATTGTGCTTTGTCCTTGATTTACAGCACATTTTTGGTTTCTACAATATCTGTTGATTACATTAACATATTTTTCAGCCTAAATTTCTTTGTAATTGTGTGTTTTCCATGAAATCCAAAAAAGGATTTATTTTGGTTTGGTCTGCCACAAATCTTCAAATCAGTCTTGTTCTGTCCAAATATGTACAAGAAATATCAGCACACAACATAAAATGTTAAATTCAGTTTTAAGTGTTGGGGCCCAAAATTAACAGTTAGATAAAATCCTAAATTCATTTTTTATTAAAGTGTCTATTCTTACTAAATGTTATTTGCTTTGTTTTCCGACTAAGCCTAATAAATTTTTCCAGGCAGTTTTTTTTTTTTTTTTATCTAAATGCACAGACAAAGCGATCAGTATTCCTTAATATATCTCCTTGTAGTCAGAAATATGAATCATTAACTTCAGTAAAAAAAAAACAGAAAAGTCAGTAAATAATGTTCCAACCACATTATTGTATATGACATTTTTAGGCTTTGTGCCAATCTGTGTGTGGCTGAAAAATAACAATGTACATGGCCTGCAGCATACCATTCCTACACAGATCCATGGTGGAGGCAGAATCATGCTGTGGGGATGCGTTTCATAGTGGGGTCAGAAAAAGAGGTCAAATTAAAGGGAAGATGGACAGTGTAAAATACAGAGTAATCCTAAAAGTGCTTTTCTAGTGATTATGTTGTACCTTGCAGGTGGTCAACAAAGTGACTTTTCAAAAGACTTTTCAAAAATTTGAAAAGTCTCGGGAAGGGAACTGGATATTGTTTGTCCTAATGTTTTTGCAACAAAAAAAATACTATCGGAGCAACTTAGTAATTTTTCAAATTTTTACTTGTAAAAAAAGTGTGAAAACCATGTATCATTTCTCTTCCAGGTCACACAGTTTTTTTCTTTATTTTATACAATCCTGGTGAATCCAGAAAGGTTTTGGGGTTGTGAGGTGAAGAAATGTGAAACAAACTTTTTGGAGCATAAATACTTTAGTCAGGTACTGTCAGCTTCTCAGGAAGAACAAAACTTGATGGCAATGCCCTCTAGTGGCAGGTCTAAGCAAGTGAAACCTTTACTCAGGCACTGGACACGAAACATTCCATCATCTTTCTAACATGCCATACTGCAACACAAGCACACAAATACATTTCCAAAACATTTCACACAAAAAAACAAACAAAACAACAACAACCAAGTATGTTACATTTATCAATTATTACAGTCTCCATTTCGGAAGCTTGTGATTGGAGAACAAGACCTTGAAGGACAACTTTCTGTCTCTAACTCAGCTCTAAGAGAGAGATGTTTCTTTTCATGAGAATAGCATAACACTGGAAAATACATCCAAGTACATTAACTCAGCAGGGAAATATGTTAAGGAAAAATAGGTTTTCACAAAATCACCAGTGGCACAATTGTTATCGTCTACAAAAATCCATTTAAAAATAAATACAACTGCAGCATTTTAGCAATTTCAGATTTTTAATATGTATATGATCATTTAGAAGCACTCTGTCTAAAATAACATTGCAGATGGACAATGACTCCCACTCCATCCATGAAGCTATTGGTCAACTGGAGAGCTCCCTCAGTGTCAGACTGCTGCATCCTAATTGCAAAAGGGAGCGTTACAGGAGATCCTTCCTCCCAGCAGCTGTAAAACTACACAACCGTCACTGTTCCCAACAAACACAAACTCAAAACTGTTGCTTTTATGTAGGGAATTTCCCTTTATAGTATAGCATATGCATATCATTCTCAGTTCTGCTTTAATATTTTTATTTTTGTATACATCTACATGCTTCGATTCCTTGTGACTTTGCTGCTGGTACACCTAAACTTCTGCTGGTTACTTCTATTCTATTCTATTCTATTCTATTCTATTCTATTCTATTCTATTCTATTCTATTCTAAAACCCAATGTGTATTTTAAGTCTTGAGCAAAGCAGATGGACTGCGGGTTTTAAATTCCTGGTGGGAAGGGGAGGATAAAAAGAGCATTATTGTAATATTAGAGATGACAGAGATCGCAGTGAGGAAACATGTCAAAGGAGGAAGCTGTCTTGGATTGAACCTCTCCCCCTCCGGCTGCTACAAGCTTTATCCATTACCACTGAGAGAGAGTTTCTGAAAGTTTCTAAGACCTCTGAGATGTTAGATGTTGGAGGGACTTTTCTGTCTTTCTTCTTCTCTCTTTATCTCCCTCACACATGAGCAGCTGAGGCTGCAACAGCGTTCAAAAAGCAGAATAAGAAGATGAAGAGGAGAGGGAGAAGGATAAGTGAAAGATGAGGAGCACAGCAGTGCTTTAAAGATGAAGATAAAAAAAGAACAAAACAAATTGAAATGGGAGTACGGGTTTCACACAGATGATGTTTTAACTCAATCTTCACCTGATTTCTTTAAGACCAGACACTGCAACATCAACAGATTCTCTCTTCTCTAAGACCACTGAAGGGGCGATCTTTAAAGTGGCTTTACTTTCAGCTAAAAGATTTTCATTGGAGTTCTATACGAGGACAAGGGTGGTTTACATCTGCACTGATGAGAACAACAAGCAGTGCTAACAATAAAAATTATTGTTCCTTTACAGATTGCCTCTGTTTTGCTGTTCCATCACATTTACATCTTTCAGATCAATAAGTAGATTTTAACATCAGACAGCTTTGGCTTGAGTAACTTCACAGTGTTTTCAAATACTAATTTCATGTATTAAACAGAAAGAAAAGTCATCAAAGCCTCCTCCTTGATTGCATAAAGAGTTATTGGACTGTTTAAGGTTACAAAACATAATCTCAATAAGATTTAAGACCAGACTTTGCCCATGTCACCCAGAACCTTCTTTATTTTAGCCTGTTGGGAAGGTAAGCTACTGATCCATGTAGACAATGGCTCTCACTGTGGTGCATTGAATTCTCAAATCTTTAGAAATTAGGTGAGTCACCTCAATAAGAGGTGAGTCATCTATCATTGAATTTTGTTTGATCAAACATCCCTGTTGCCATTTTTTTGCCAAATGCATGTAGTCAGACTGCTTTTGTTTAAGTGCTTAATTCTGCAGTTCTGGTAGTAATTAGGTCTAGGTGTGTCCGTTGATATTAAAAAAAGAATGTGATTATTTACAGTTCATTTATGATTTAACAAGGGAAGCAGTTGAGTTCTCACATTGACCTGGTTGATTTGGACACATGTCTTCCATGAATAAAATCCTCATTTTGTGTTAATTTAGCAAACATTTGTCAGATACAAAAACTGTAAAAACATGAAAGATTTGTAAAATCTATTTGTTTATTTGTTGAATACTTTTTATGGTAATAGATGCAGAAATATCCTGTGTTAAGACATTTGACTTAGAAACGAGACCCTCCATGTCCCATTTGCAGCAGTGCTAGCCTCAGCACATTGTCAACTCAATACTAAAACGTTAAAACCATGGGACATTTGTAAATGACTGAGTCCCACGGGGTTCTTGCAGGTTCGCCAAAGGCTTGGAGAATAAGAATAATTATGGAGTTTTAAATGCAGTTTGTGCAAATAAGGGTTGAATAATAATGAGGTGAATTCTGTTCTTCTGTGATCTTTTAAAACTGCTGATTCAATTTCCATCAGCAGAAATATTACACACACACACACACATTAAATTTAAAGAATGCACTTTCAGCTTTGTTTGTTTGGAGATCCTCATGTGTTTGTATCTGTTCCCATTCACACCTCCTTGATATTCAAAGCATAGCAGATACTGTATATTGGAATTTATTAAATGCTGGAGAATTAATGGACCAACATAATCACAAATCTATCTGGGTTACCAGCAATAGCTAAACTGTAAAGTTTAGCTTTTTATGGATTTTGTTCAAACATCCACAATTCTGTGGAGATTTTTTTTTGTTCATAAATAACCTTGTCTGAATCAGGACATGAAACAAAAACATTATTTCAGCTTGTAAATGGGAATATGTTCCACAGAGGTTGCTCACTATATGCAAAAAAAGTATTTTTGATCATAAAATATGCACTAATTTACTTCTTTGCAACATATAGACTTTGTTATTAAACTGCAAAGCAACTGCTTGTCGATCCAGCTGCAGTCTGACAAATCCCACTGAAGATTAGCCATTTTACCAACCGACTGTGGCACAGTATCTTTTCTAAGGGAGCAAACCTGGTGAATCCAATGTCTAGGGATGGTAATCATGGTTAAATTGTTAATTCATATCTTTTTTCCAGAAAATTAATGGTACTACACCATACTGTGCACCAATAGGCAAACAGAATCCTGAAAACGATTCCAATTAAACAAAAATCTGTGTTGTGTCTTCCTACCTGTCGTGGTCTCGCCCGACGCCCCAGACACGGATGCTGCTGATTGGTTGAGAGTGGAGCAAACTGCGATCATCTGGGTCAACCAGAGTTAGCATTCGATCTTGAAGCACCAACAGCATGCCTTTACCCTGGAATAATGCACACAGGGACACTTTCAACCTGCAGCCCAAAGCTGATTACAGTTTCTCATTGATTGAAAAGTCTGCAGCAGTATTTACTCTCTCCATGTTTTCTGGCTTCACATCAGAATAGTACCAAGGCATTATGTTGCGGTGGTTCACTCCATTAGCTTGCAGGAAGAAGGTTCTAGTTTTAAACCTTCAACTTGTAGAAGTTTGTGTGTGGAGTTGTCCACAGCAATGTTAGCCCTGTGATTGCAGCTACTTTATGTGTAGCTTTACTACATGATATGGATGTTTTCATCAACAATGAAGATGGGGAAAATAATGCTACTTTCTGTCATTTAATATGATAAGCTCAATACCGCGCATGTTTCTGGGAGTAATAACGATGTTCATTGAACACCCATGGGACAGTGACGTTGAACATGTTAAATTATTACTATTATCATTTTGTTAAGTGATGTGATGTTTTTTTAATTTTATTTATTCATATTCAAAATAAGCCATTGCCATCATCATCTGTAACTCTCCACTTTAAACGTTCATCTCCACTGTATACATTATCAAAAACGCTTGTTTAGCAGATATTGGCTGTCACACTGACCTCTCCCCAGACTCCAGCTGAGTCTCTTATGTCCCTCCTGCAGTAGGACAGTTGTCTGATGCAGTGGTGGACAGCCACACTGCTCCTCCCCTCACAGAGGTCCTGCTCTGCCATCTCCACCCAGCCCAGAGAACGCACTGGAAATGACTGAGAGAAACACAACAACTTTTGTTCAGCTGATCTGTGCTCTTCAAGTGTGATGTTTTTATTAATCTCTGGATGTGCAACATACAGATGTATCTAGAGAAGGATATTCACGTTTGAATAGGAGACAGTAATGTTAAATAAAGATACCCAATTCACATAAACTCAGATCTGATCCAAGCTGGGATATATTCAGTACATGCACACAATCTCATGTGGACAAATCATCTTAACTAGAAGTAATTGGATGAAAAAAAAAATTAAATATTAAAAACACTGTGTTTGGCAGGATAACTGCCTATCCAGAATCTATTTCCACCCTCTCTCTTTTTAAACTTTTTCTCTTCATCTATCTCATCAAAAAGATGAGAATTAAGTAATAAAATTAAGGTTAGTAAAAATATTAAGACAAATCTAAAATTTGTAAAGATACAAAAAACTAATAGTACGAATAAGTCTTAATAGTCTTATCTGTTTCTATATGATTTTTGCTGGTTTAGTTAAAGTTCTTCCACAAGGGGGCGGCTAAAACAGCCAAGAATATAAAAATCTTAACATAACTGTTTTCTCAAAACTGACCACTATGTGGCGCTGCAACAAAAATAGAGAGAAAGAAAGGAAGTAAGACTGATCTGGGTTACGTAATTTCAATGAGTTTCTCTCATTAAACAATAAGAAATATATATTTTATCAAAAATAAACATTTAAAACTCTATCATTGTTATTTGAATTTGAAATCTTGTGTTGATTGCTAATAATAGTGTCTTAGTAGTTTCACATAATTCACTGTTTTGCTGCAAATTACAGTGGAAACCCACTAGCTGGTAATTCATATTGATTTATTAACAGCTGATATCCACAAGAAAGCAACTAATAAATAACAAGGTTAATGTCAACTGCTTGTGTTGTTACTTGTGTTGTGTTCAAGACCTTTTTTTGAAAGATTTCAATCTGACGTCAGTGACATTTTTAGGACAAACCTGGTATTTTTGAAGCATCATCAAATGTGCTTTAGGACATATAGAAGTTATTCAGGTCATGTGTTGTAACAAATGGCCATACGCTGTATAACAAGAATATAATCTGCATTCATTTCTTAAATAAAAACCAACACTGTTTTTCATCAGAATGGTTTTTAAGGTCACATCATTTCTTATTCAAATAAGCCACATCCCAGAGACAGGGCCAAACTACTAGGTTTTGCACGTTAGCATTTTTCTTTTCACATTATGCTCATCTTTGTGCCTGGTTACCAGCTTTCTCTGTTATCTTTTTTTCAGTTATATTGACTCTGAGATTCTAAGATATTTATCCAACAGTTTATAGCAAAGCGCTGATCCACCACAGATGTTTGCTTTCAAAGTATTTTTGTGGTGCTTCTTCAATACAAAACTTGCTAATGACCAAATTCTTAAATTCCAGCTGGAAGGTTTATGTTAACAATAAGCAATTATCCCACCAGGTATGATGCCTTTTTGAAACATATTCCTGGTATAATGAATCATAATAAGCCTATACATTTCAGAAGATTTCTGGTTGGTATAATGCAAGCTTACCATTGCCTTCGGATCAGAGAATGTGCTGTTAAGGTCCACTGTCTCAAGCTGAGCTGGAGGGCTGCAGAAAATTATGAGACATAAGTGATGTTCATGAGAAGATCAAACTTCACCAAAGAAAACTGGGAAATCTACAGCTTTGGCTGTGATATACACACACACAGAGATAAATAAATAATGAAAAAAAAATTACATGTTGGTTGTGAGTATATAATGCCTTCAGACTTCTTAAAACTAAAAGATAAATCATTTTATGTCTTACACTGAGCTTCAGAGATTTTCTACCATCCAGTCACTGTGCTCACTGAAAACTTTTGCATAGTTTAATGTGGGTTTTTGTGCAGCTTTATTTGCGGCAGGCCAAGAAGTTTTTTTTAAATTACTGGTCTGATTTTGGATATGAGCAAAGTAAAGAATCTTAAGAATCTTTTCTTATCCCTTAGTCACAGGCTTAAGTTATATGTTTTCTTTTCTTTCCCATTCAAAAGCTTCTGTTTGCATTTTAAAGTTGTAGTAAGCATCTTGTGAGAATGCAAAAATATAGATTTTATTTTAACACGAAATTACCACCGAATACATGTGCTCAATTAAAGGTTGCACTTTTTTCAGTGTAAGATTATGCTATTACAAGAAAAGATTAATTTAGCTCATTTACATGTCCTCACCAGGAGTGCCAAAATGTTTAGAGGGTGCCGGTTATCTGTCCATGACTTACTTGAGTTTAAGAGAGGCGTAGCGGAGTGTAGCTCCTTCAAATGCTTTCAGACTGGGATCTGGGTAAACTGGATAGTCCTTCAGGTCCTGAAGAAGAAGGAGAAAAAACAGAAATTGTTGGAGGAAAAGGTTGAGTTCTGACAGTTTTTTAAAAAATGGTTTTGGTTTTCTTTACTTTGTGACATTTATTTCATGTTATTTAAATTCAGCTTGAGACATATTTTCTCTGTTAGTTGGATATGTTAAAAGCCATGTTCATATATCCAGCAAAAAAACTAAGTTGAAATTGAAGGTTTGGCATACTTTTGATGTGGGAGTGGTAGTGCTGAGAACTGGATTGGGAGAGAAGAGGCCTTTGGAAGGTGAGGAGGAGGAAGAGGACGGGGAGGAACCAGACGGAGAAGGGACCGGCTCCACTGAGCTGTCAGATATCAAACTGCTCGGGCGCTGTAAACAAGAAAGAAAGGAAAAGATACAACAAAACACAAAGAAGTAATGTATCAAAATAAACTGACATTTATCAAACAGCACCACCATCTTGTAGCTTCAACCAAAAGCACCTTGTGATATGCTATATAAATCTTGAAATATGTTCGAGTCCTTTTCTCTACATGTATAAGTTTGAGTTTCATTAACATTTCAGAAAAAATTTTTTTCAAAAAGTACCAAATTAGATCAAACTCAGGTTATATAACTTTACATTTTAGATATGGCTGAATATTCTCCTTCAGGATTTCCTACTAGGGAGAAGGATTCATAGTTTCATCAGTTACAGCAAGTCATTAAGTTCCCATCAAAACACCACCAAATCTGTCTGTTTAATACTGTCTTTTGCCCATTAATATATTTGTTTTACTTCAGATGTTACAGAATGAGCACCTCCCAAAAAGTTAGTCGAGTTTTGGTGAGCTGTGGATTTTTCTCACCTCATGATTTTCAAATGTCTTTAGTACAGATCATGTTTTCCTATTTCAGATATTTTATTCTACTTCACATTGTCGGACCCGTTGAATGTTAATTTGATTCTGCAGATATTGTGAAATGAAATTGATCTTTCCAAAAACTGCGTGTAAGCAAAGAATTACTTTTTCACAAAACTTTCTCCCTTTAACTATTGAAACCATCGTTTGAACATTTCAATTTGTAATTCCTATGGTTATAGTTGCCTAAAATTAACATTTGTTAATGCTTAAGAGTTTGATCCTTAAGAGTTCAGGTGTCTCAAAAAAACTGAAGAAATGCATAGGGGAGCAACTACCTATTTATAGCACTGTGAATACACAAACACCATAAAATTCACCTTCTGATGTCTTGCATCTAGCAGTCCTCTTACCTCATTTGGTAGAATAAGAGAGTCTTGTGTTTCTTTTTGTGGGTCATGCTCAGAGTCTGGCACATTGCTAGAAGTGGTATCTTGGTTTCCAGAGGCAACGGGTCGGTCATACTGTGTAGTGCCAGTGGGAACATGCCAGAAATAGACTTCGGATGAGTCTGAAATCTCCCGCCAGCCTGGGGGCAGATCCCCTTCAGCCCATATATCTGTTGATGGATGACAGGGATATGCAGTTACATATATTACACATGAGGATATCATCGAAACACACACAAAGGAACTGCGCTCATAGATAAGCTCTCTAAGGCCTTGTAATGCAAGTATTCAGTCAATACAAAACATCACAGATAGAAATAAGAATGCAGAGGATAAATGTCAGTAATTGTTTGTGTTCGGTTTCTGTTGTCTTGGCAAGGCCTGGGCTCATACCCTGTGGCAAGACCCAATAGTCAACAATCTGTCTTGCTTTTTCTGTTGGTTTTATGTTACTCTGTACATCCTAATATTAGCTAGCTAATGCTTTGACATACATGCCGGAAAATCCCCTCCCCTCCAATTCTTCTCTGCTTTTTCACGCCCTTCTCTCTGCAGCAACCTGTTCTCTACATTGTATTTCCTCTCTGCACCATAAGGTTGCTCAAGGGGGCCTTTAAGCCTCTAACATTATTGCTATGGTACCTTGCTTGGTAAAAGGGTTTCTTTATAAAATTACAGATCTGTCAATAGGAGGTAGAAGGATATAGAGCAAAGATGGTGCAATTGGGGTATGATTAAAGGAAGACAAAGAAATTAAAATTCTTTAAATAAAAAAATCAGATGAAAGGATAAACATATCAAACCTGTCTCTTTTGGACTCTGTGGAGAGGGTGACTCTTGAGACAGAGTGGTCCAGCTGGAATCTTCATCCTCTGATGGTGTGTCAGGAGTCAAATCCATTTTCAGGCCCACTTTAGGAAGCCCCGTCTCTGGCATTGGTTCCTGCAGGGGTGGAGATACCCAATTCTTGGTAGGGGTGGTTTTTTCAGCAGCTCTGGCTTGCTTAGGGGAAAATGGAGGGTATTGTTGCAAAAACTGGTTCTCGTTGTTGAGGTGCAATTCCACTTTGATCACCCGGGGCTGGGAGATTCGAGGTGGCTTTGCAGGACTACGTGGACTAGCTTGCACTTGGGGACACAGCTCTTCTCGAATTGGTGCTGGGGCTTGATTCTGGAGGTGGTTGAGGTTGTCTGACACCCATTCTGGGCTGTTTGCAGAAGAGGAGGAGGTGGAGGAAAGAGGTGCTTCAACCACTACCGGCAGTAGGGGCTGTCTTGGTGTTGGGGTGGGCTCGTCTTCCTCCTCATCTTCCTCCACGACAGACTCCACATTATCCTTTTCCTCGTGACTGTTTTGCTTGCCATTGGTCTTCTCCTCCTTCTGACTGTCTCTGTCTTTGGCAGGGCTGTCTTGTTCTTTTTCTGATGCAGGCAGCTGCTTCTCCTCCTCCTCTTTCCCCTCTTTCTTTTCCCAACTGGGGTCCAGATCCCAGCATTTGCCGTGGTACTCCAAAAAGCTTTTGGTTCTTCTACGAAACGGAGGAAGCTGAGAGTTGTCTTTCCCAAACTCTAGCCAATCTGAAGAAGGATTATTGAAGAGATCATTGTGAATTTTCTCCACAGTATTTGCCCTGCTCAGCTGTAGCTGCTGGCTCTCAGCTCTCCTCTGCATGTTAGCTCCATTCTTGGCTAGTTTAGGGTTAGTTGTGTTAAAGAAGGAGCAGGAGGATGAAGAAGAGGAAGAGTAGAGGGCAGAACTAGATGAGGACTTGGTTGGGAGTCCTCTTCCTCTGGTTACTGGTTGGTACTTAGAGGACAGAGCAAAGTTGTCACTTATCCCCATGGCACTCCGCACAGTGGTCATTGCATACCTCTGATGGCTCTTGGGCAAAGTGGCTGAGCTCCCGGTTTCCATCGACTCCTTGATGACGTCGCGACCAAGCAGCTGGTTGTAGGATGAGCGAAGACTCAGAGAGGTGGGAGGGGTGGCTGAGGGTGTACTGCGATTTGCCAGACCCCCAGTGGAGGGGGTGGAGCCAGAACGGGAGAGGGGTGGAGTTTGTACTGACATCATGTCTGACTAGAAATATGCAGCAAGGATGGAGCTGTTGGGAGATGGAGAGCAACAGAAAAAAACTGTCAACTAAATTGAAGCACAAACTTTTATACTAGATTAAGAATGTTTAAATTAAAAAAAAAAAAAAACAATCAAATTTCATAACAGCAGGTCACAGCTGTCCCAAATTGTGATTGAAAATCGGCCGCAACACCTCTTGTTGGAGCATCTCTGATTATTAATTCAGTGTCTGATATCACAACTCATTGGTGCTTAAACCGGCTTCAAAAAGACACATCAAGACACTGATAAGATTCTGTAAAGAAAGACGAAGAGCTCAGAAATACAGCATCAAAGTCACAACACTGAAATAGACTCGCATGATGCCCAGAATGACTCAGACTCTTGATCCATTAAATCAGGACTCACTTTCAAAGGGGAAGCTGAGGAGTAAAGCCTGCCTGTGGGGAAGAGAGGTGTCAGGCAGCTCCTGCTAACTAGCTGTCTCTTTTATCTCTGGGTGGATCAGCTCTGCGCTGCAGACCAAAGACGGCTTGATGGCAACAAAGAGAGTGGTAGAATATTATTCCAATCAAAGGCATGACGCATTCAAAATATGGGTTACATCACTAACTAACCCGCCTGTAACCCCTTTGGAAAAGCAGTCAGGTAAACATGTCTAGACAAGCAAACCAAACGGATAAACATCCTGCCACCTAATCACAAACAAACCCGGCTCAAACATTGCTGAAGTCATCACAGCCTTTTTATCTTAAAGATATGGAAAACTCGAGCACAGCAGATTTTAAAGCATGACATTATCATGGGAAAAAGGCTGGGGGAGAATTTGAACGAGAGAAGAATATGTAGACGGTGCATTATGCTGCTGCGGGGCCTCTATCTGCTCCCGTCCTACTGGGTGGCGGCTGAGTTCTTCCCCTGAGCCACACAACAACCTGTTAGTGCTGAATCTGTGTTCATCTGTGGGTTTGTGTCTCAAACACAATCAACAGGTTCGAGCTACCTGCACCAAGGTTTCCAATGTCACAACAAAATCATTATTGTCATGCTAGATTAAATAACAATTCAGCCAACAGATCAGCTCTTGACTTTAGATGAAAACATATTTTGCAGTGCCGTGAAAATGTATTTATATTCCTTGAACTTTTTCACATTTGGTCACTTTACAACTTCAAACTTCACTGTTTTACTGATATACTGGTTTTCAAAATGTCTAACAAATACAAGTCTGTAAATTATGTCAAGTACTTGTATTCAGTTATCTTTACTTAGATTCCTCTGAATACAACCTCGTGTCACCAGTTGCCTCCAGAAGTCACCTGATTAATAAGTAGTGACAATCTCTTTTTAATCAAATCTCACTATAAATCCTGCTGTTCTGTGAAAGTCTCAGAGGTTTTTTCAGATATTATTAGAGACCAGAAAGTATCTGGACCTGGACAGGTCAGGGAGAGATTTAAAGCAAGTTCAGTCACAACAAAATCACCTAAGCTTTCAACATCCCATGCAGTCAGGGGTCTTTGAAATTTACTGTGATGCATGTTTCAGATGCATTCCTGCTCTAACACAGAGAATGAATTGATTGAACTGCCCATTCAGCATGCCATCAAACTTGGCAAAGGCCTGCTAATTAATTTGATTCAGGTGTGTATGAACAGGGATGCATCAAAAAGCTACAGGACAGTAGATCTCAAGGACTACGGTTGGAGCCATCACCTGAAATAGAAAGCGTATGGCTAAATTGCAAACCTAAAAGGACATGGCAATCCATCAAATCTGAAACCCAGATAAGAGGACCGTTAAACAAGCTATCATCCTAAACACATGGATGCTGGCCTGATAAAAAGTGCTCAGATTTCACAGAATCAGCACACAGAAAACTGACTTTGAGGAGGCAACTAGGACTCCGTTTTCTGCTCTTGGTAAGAGAGGATGTTCCAGATCTTTCCTGAGGAAATGCAGGAAGAACTTCCTTGAGTCCAGACCCCCCAATTCATCTCCCATGATCCCCCTGAAACTACATTCTCTTCCTCGGCCGGACAGTTCTTTACAATATCAAACACAACTTTACTAAATTCCAATCTGAAAACTTTTGCTCCCAAACTACAGAATAATTGCGGCCTACAAAAGGAACAAGAATCTAAGGGAATCCTCGTCCGTGTCAAGGTAATTCCCAAGGACAAATCATGGGTCAAAGGTCAAGGTGGATTCTTTAAACAGGTCCACTGGGGACAAAACAAATTTAACAACACGATTTACAAATTAGACCTTTCTGAAAACCCCAAATCTAAAAACTGTATTTATCTGATCACCTGCAAAATTTGTCAAATTTATTATGTGGATGAGATGGGCAACATGTTCCACATGTGGTTCCCATTTTCCACATGTGATAAAGTGTTTTGTTGATGTGATCCATGGTTTTTATTCAACATGGGATCACATGTGATCACATATTTCTCACATGTGCAACACATATGATCAGATTTTTTTTCCATGTAAAGATTGGGTGATTATGCTGAATATGTAATAAAAATCTCATTAATTTTACATGTAAAAATCACATCTGAAAATCATGTACCACATAAAAAATGCACATGTGGTTCATACAAATTTTCACATGTTTATGTGTGATTTAGGAAAAACCCATGTGAAAGTTCCTGTTCCTCAACAAGCCCTACAAATACATCAGTACGCAGCGGACCAGCCAAAGCCAACAATAACTACACTTTAACTAATAAATTCATCACTTAATCAAAAAAAAAAAAAACAACAACAAAAAAAACAGCCAACCTGGAGGAGCTGCAAAGATCTACTGCCAGGACAACTATTAGTTGTGCTCTTCACAAACCTGACTTTTATAGAAGTGTGACAAGAAAAAAGAAAGCCATAAGAAGGAGCATACAGGATACATCAAACATGAAACACATGGTCTGGTAAGATAAGAATAAAACTGAACTGTTACTACCTGCAGGAAAACTGACACCAGCCTCTCCCTGAACATAGTGTCTCCACAGTAAAACACATAATGCTGTGGAGGTGCTTTCTTTAACAGGGTTAGGGAAACTGATCAATGTTAATGGGAAAATTGGTCAATCTTGAAATAAAACATGTTAGAGGGCACAAAAGACTTGACGCTGGGAATGAAGGTTCACGTTTTAGCAGAACAACAACCCTAAACATAAAGCCAGAGGTATGGAATGGTTTAGATCAAAGCATATTATTCAGTGAGAATGGCCTACTCAAAGTGGAGACATAAATCTAATTCAGAATATGTGGCAGGATATGAAAATAAATACAACAGAAAATGAGTTATTTCCCAAAGGATGGACAAAAATATCAGTCTCCATTTGTGTAAAGTCTGTAAAATTATAATTCATTATAATTAGAGACCGCAGGTTCTAAGATATAATATCACAGAGGGCCTGACAACAAATGCATGCAAACATTTTTAGATTTTTTTTTTTCATGTAAATTTGAAAATCTAATTTTCTTTCCACTTCACAATTACACAGTATTGTGTGGTGGTCGGTCACTTAAAAGCCCAATAAGTTATATTGAGGTTTTTGGTAGCAGCTTGACAAATTTCTAAAAGTTCTCAAGAGTTTTGGTTAAGTGACATTGTATAGAGTAAATTCCACAAACAAATGGATCAAAATGGTTCAAATGTTAGTAAAAACTATTGTAGCGTCACATTGTTACTGATCTGGTGGAAAAACTGCATCATCAACACACAAACAGCAGCCTTTTCCGCCTGAAACCCTCCCCTCTGCGATGCAGACAGGTCTCTGGTAGTTACCGACTAAGTGGGGCAGAGACAGGATGCAGGGAGAGGAGGAGAAAGGAGGGTTATTACAGGGAGAAAGGGAGCAGAATGACACAGCAGTTTGCAGGACAGTGGGACACAGTCAACACAAAGAGGGTGTTGTGATTCCTGCAAAATCGTCCTCAATAAATATGTTGTGCATCATGTCAGGGGAAGTTATTCAAGAGAAGGAAAGATGTTACCAGCAGAATCTCTCAACATCATCTCAGTCTGAGTTTCAATTCTTTTAAACTGTAACGTACAGTCAAATTTGAGTTTATAAGGAAATTCCCCACTGGTCATGACCTTTCTCACAAATGTACTTGAAAAGACAAAATGCGATATTTTGACATACAAATTCTACCATCATCTCTATAACTGTGGAGAAAAACATCAGAATCTGCTGTTGATTCCTAATCAGTTTGCACACATAAGTGTTTTTACCTGAAGATTTTATTAGCTGATTTCAAAAACAGCCTTCCTGGATTAATCATAACACATTTTACAGGAAACTAGCTAGTTATGACGTGTCTACTCCCTCAACTCTGAGATGCTCTGCTTCTGGAGGGAGGAAAAAAAATAGAAAAAAAGAAATGCAACAGATGAAAGCACAAGCTGGGGAGAAATTGAACTTGCAAAAGTCGATGATGTCATGGGTGGAGTATTCCTGCGCCTGCTTTTCTTGCAGCCTCTGTAAACTCCCTCCTTGATAAACCAGGGACAGCCTGATCTAATTTCGCGTACCTAAAATGCCAGGAATTAAAAGTAGATGTGGTGTTGTAGCGAAATCTGGGATCTAATTTTCAGGGCAGACGCAGATCTTTCGCATCTCTTCAGCCCCATCACCACCGCCGCACTGGGAGGGGAGTGCATCCCAGTTAGAGCATCTATTTACATCCACTCACCGCTTCGCTCAGCTGTCCGTGCCTCCCTTCCCTTCTCACGACGACGAGACACAAAGTAGTGGGTCGGTGTCAAGCGCTGCTTTTAAGTGCCAGTCCTGCCCGTAGCGTTGAGCCGGGCCGCCCGCATCACATCATCACTCCGCCCTCACCAGCCCCGCGGCTCGCTGCTCTGCTGGCGGCCGAGCTGTGCGCTCTCTCTCTGCGCCAGATGATCCCCGGAGCTGCGCGGCGTGGCGCTGTGGAGTCCTTTCCGTCTCTCTCTCAGAGCAACCGGCCAATAGGAGCCGCGAACGGAAGACGCTGGGCGCACGAGGCGGAGGGACGCAGCCGTAATAATAAATCTACCGGAGTTAGTTTGCAACTCAGGTAATGAAATCACACATCATCGGGCCGTTACATCACGCAGCACACTGAACACACACGGCTGCTCTTAAAGAGCCAGGCAAGAATCAAACTCTTCTTGTTCCAAGGATCCAACACATTTTCGTTTTTAGATTCCCACCCTTCTTCAGACCTAATTTCCAAAATTGTCAGTAAACATTCTACAGCGTAGAAAAAAATAATTAATTTATAGATGAATAGATGGATGATTGGGCACTATAGAAACGGTATTGTAAAATAAAAGGTTGTTCACATTAATGTCAAATTGTGAGGCCTAGTTTGTTCATCCATCCATTGTCTTCTGGTGCTCGTCTCCTGTGGTCATTGGGTGAAAGGCTGGACAGGTCACTAGTCCATCACAAGACAAACAAGCATGTACTCACTCATAGCAAAATACAATTTAGAAAGACCAACTAACTGTTTCAACTAATTAAAAATAGTCATGTTTTTGAATGGCTACTTTGGTGTGGGTGCCAATTACCCAAAGAGAACCCATGCATGCACAGAGACTATTTAAGTTTAATCAAATTAGATATCATAGACTTTCACAGAAAGTCAGAAACTCAGTTGGAATTTTAAAACGTTTTTTACTTAAAAATGTGCATTTTACAGAGTAAACATCCGCCTCAAAATTAACACTGGCACAGCTGGTTAGCAAGTTTGGCTGAGGGGGCAATTCTGAAATGGTTGCTTTACAATAAAAGACACATTAACCACAAAGGTTATGGGTTGAAATATAACACAGATACAACACAGCGGAGATTAGCATTATTCCTGGTAACTGTAGTTCTTTTGAAGAGATTAATCCTACTTGTGCGTTAGCAGAGAAACCCAACCAAAGGCAATCTGAAGGGTTTTGCACATTAGAGAACAAATAGACATTTATAGCCTAAAAAAGCTAAAGCTTTTTCATTGTCAGATTGTTTTCTAACCATCTTTCAGACATAAACTAAAAAAATAAACATATTCAGACCTCACAGTATATAGACACAAAACACCGACCCTTTCCTTTCAGAGATGCAACATTCAAACTGAAATACATTCCTTTTACATGTAACTTGGCTTTGTTTTTTTCTTATGCCACCTATCCTATCCCTACTGTCCACTGGCAAACTCCCCTTTCTGTGCCGGGCGGATGGAGGTGAACAGGTATGGAGGATAGTGACGGAGGTGCACACAGGCTGTCGGTGCTCCACGAGTGCGGGAGGAGACTGGACTGGGCATGATGGGCCAGAGAAGAAAGCGGCTGGCGCCAGCTGTCAGCCACAGAGAAGCAGGGAGCTGATCGGATGGAGCGCATCGCTACATCTATGTCATCAAGTGTGAGAATAAATGCATAAAAACAGCCATTAACAACTATACATCAACAAGGAGCAATACACATGTTTCCTATTTATCAGTTGAACCTACCCCCATAAGAATTATCATGAGGCGTCAGTAAACTCTTTGCTTGCTTGTTTCCTGCTTGTGCGGCTCGCTTGTAAAACTCCACTGCTGTCTTTAAATTCTGCTGCACCTCAATGCCGCTTTCGTAGCACTGACCCAACAAGAACAGAGCAGAGTTGTCCTGAGCACAAACACAGAGTTTAAATGTTATAAGTTTCATTTTGGTCCAGAAATTAACAAACAGGTTTCATGAGTTATTTGCATTGCAGCTACAATTTTAAATGAACCAACACAGTGAAATCCTGCAATAGTAATAATAGCGACAGACTTCAACAAAGCTGAAGCAGAAAGTTGTACAAAATCCTAATAAAGTAACATATGTCTGTAGTAAACTTTTCTAATGCAGCCTGGTTCAGATAATACACCAGGATGGGGAGGGCGATGTCTCAGTAAAAGCCACTGATAAACATCTACAGTGGAATTATCTAGAAAGGGACTCACTCCACTCTCTGCTGCCATCTTCAGGTACTGAATGGACTTGTGCACATTTTTGGCAGGATGCTGAGAGTAAAAAGAGGCCAGGCAGATCTGAGCCTAAATAACAGAAAAGGAAAAAAAATGTGTTAAGGCACATGTGTCAAACTGCAATCCTGGAGGGCAACTGCCCTGTAACTTTCAGATGTGCCTCTGTTGCACCACACCCGAATAGAATAATTAGGTCGTTAGTGAGGTTCTGGAGAACTTATCTATACAAGAAGGAGGTAATTAAGCCATTTCATTCCAGTGTTTTGTACCTGTGGCACATCTAAAAACTGCAGGACAGTGGCTCTTGAGGACTTGAGTTTGACATCCCTGTGTTAAAGAGTTCTTATTATGTTTACAGAATAATTAAGTCCAGACAAGCTGCCATTATAAAAAAAAATCATATTTTTATTCTGTGACCCCACCATTTTCTTAATTATTCAAACTTATGAGCATAATATGGTTAATTGAGATGTTTATAATTCTCTTAGTAAAGTTAGATAACCAAAGATTTTTAAACAAAAAAAGAATTCTTGAAATTTGGGCTTTTATGAATACTTTTAAGTTAATTATTTTTGTTTTTCACAACCAAAAGTAAAAGCAAAATCATCCAACCTGCCACAATGGTGTGACCGAGCACACATTCAATCAACATAAAATCAAATGTATTAATTGTCTTAGATATATTATCTGCTGCTGTGCTGCTCTGACAAAAGGCATAATTTTAATGAAAAAGTTTAGTAAATCTAAAAGACAAGAGTATAAAGTTATTCATTAATTACTTAACAGTATTTCAATACTGTAGCTGCAAAGATTATCACAGAGAGGGTTTGAACTTTTAAAGAATCCCTGTCTTGATTTTTACCTTTGTGAGCCCAGCTGTAGCTGCTTCTTCCAGTATCTTAATGGCTTTGTTCACCTCCTCTGTGCTCTGATGCCCCCTGCTGACTAGTAGCAGCTTTGCATAGCGATACTGAGCTTGTTTATGGCCACTGATGGCCGAAAGCTTGTAGTAGTGAAGAGCCTTACAGAGAAAAGACAAACACTTAAAATATTAAAATCAGGTTCAAAATGAACAATTTAATATGAAAATAAATACATTAATACACAGACATAGGTTCAGATTAAATGAAATCAAAAATATTAATGTAAATATGACATGCGTTGGGATAAGTGTCAACTGTAACTAAAAAGAGAAACTAAGGGCTTGAAAAAATGGGGGTGGGTGGAAGAAAAGAAAAAATATTAATTAATAAAACCAAAACAGGTGCATAGGTGTAAGTAACCTTATTGAATTTTTTTTTAAACAAAACCATTTTTAAGGAATAGAAGAATGCCTAAACATTAACATCCTTCACATTAATAAAACAAATTCAATTAATGTGATGTATAACAGAGATAAAAACTAACATTTTACTCAGTTTTAGAATGTGCATCAGCTGTGACTGGACTCTATATTATAGATAACATGCAAATTGACTTTGCAATTAATAAGTTTAGGATTTGACACATAACATCTGGTATATTTATATTTTAAGAACTGCATTTCTGGTTTTTCTTATGGTCGTCTATGACATAGGCATGATTTAACTGAGATTATAAACAATTGTTTTTTTTTTGGTAATCTTAGATTTTTGGTAATCTTATTGTGTCAAGATTAGCAAGTATCATAAAAATGAACAATGGTCTGACCTTCTCCTTGTTCTTGCCGACTCCTCTGCCCTTCTCGTAGCACACCCCAGTGTTAAACTGCGCCTTGTTGTAGCCGTGCTGAGCTGAATCTAAAAAGCAGCAGAAAGCTTCCTCATAGTTTTCTCTCTTGGCACTTTCTAGACCTGTTGCATACACAGAGAAAGAGAAACAAATGGACAAATGTTTCTACACATGAAGGTTTGGGTGATATTCTGAGCTGAATTTCTCAGTAAATCTTTACCAATGATGTTCAGGATTACAGGTACGCTGGTGTCCCCCACACTTCTGAGGTTGAGCGCTGCTTCTGTCAGCCTTTCTTTATCTAACACTTCCTAAAAACACAGACAAAGACAAAGATACAACAATAAAAATAAGATTTCAACTCGATTGGGTCTGCTTATGAACACTTGAAAAAACAATCTTTCCAAAGTTTCACCTTGTCTTTGTTATCCGTGCGTTTTTGGTTAATCTCAGTCTGCAGGGGAGAACTCAAATGTGGTTCCTCTATGTGTCAGAGACATAACATGTGTTTAACTCCATCCTCATCAAATATAGTACTAAAGCATCAAGAGTGGCATTATTTCACAGAATTTGACATTAAAGCACAGAACTAACCAGGTGTCAGTGGATCATTGCCCAAGAGCTCCTCCTGGTGGTCGGAGAGGGAACTGTCAGTAGTCCCACAGCTGTTGCTGCTTTGAGATGGGGACTGATCTTGATTCTGTCCCTGTGGCACAGCCTGGAGACACAAGACATTTCTTCCTCTGGGCAGGACGTCACGTCTTGATACTGCTGACAACAAACAACATTGCTGTGTTGGAATACTGATCACACAAGGGCATAGGAAAAAGGGGTTATGGGATGGAGACTGTTGAACATCTCATGAATTTTGGCAGTGATTTTAATGTAATAATATCATAGTTTAGTTTTGTGGGCGTACTACTACAATGGTGCCAGAAAGACTCACAGATTTCCAGCAGGACACGGTATCCGCATTTCTGCAGGGACGGGGGAGCTGTCAGGGTTCCAGCGCTGGGACTGGGCTCGCTGCCTGAAGAAAACCTGGAGTGGATCCTTCTGCAGATCTGCATAAACAGCACTGCCACTGCTCCCTGTGGAGAAAGCCACCGTCACGAGAACATCTCCACTGTGTCTGTGCCAGGAAATCCTGAAAGTATTCCAGAAGTGGTCGGCATTGTGGCACTAAGCTCAGGGGCTTTCACTTTCTGGTTTTACGTTGTTTAGTGCAATTAAAATTAGTCCTCTGATTACTGATTTCTGTCAAACAGAAAGCCAGACTTTCAGTATGTACACTTTTTACATCTTTCTGATAAATTACCACAAGCCAATTACTACAAACTAAATATTGGAGCATATATTTTTTAAACACAAACATATCTTTGAGTGATTATTGATATCTAAAGATATCAATCTTTGATAAAGACCCACCCATCTTACAGCATCCAGGGCTGTGTAATTTGGAAGTTCGACATGAAACTGAAACGTCTTATCTTTCTTCCTCCTCTTTCCATCATCCTCCTGGGATCTACATATTAGCAGAAGAAAAAAAAAAGATACATCTCTCTTTACTTTAATCTCACAGTACACAACATTGGGAATTTTCAGTTTGAGCAGCCTCGGTTTATTTCTGCTTTCTGTTTACGCTGCTTATACTAAAACACACACGCTGATGATGCTGGCTGATGCAAGCAGCTGAAAATGAATTTGCATCGATGCAACAGGCTCAAACGGTGGCTAAAGGAACTGTAACAGACAGAGAAAAAGGCTGTATCTGAGGTTTAAATTAATCTAAACCTCATGAATTAAATAGCTGTACTAACAGTTTTGGAGACAAAATAGAAATGTTCAAAATGCTTGGGTTATTATTTTAAAACCAACAATCTTGTCAAAGCATGGACGAAGTGAAAAACTGAAACAGAAGCAATGAAGGGGAAGGCACCTGTTGTCGAATAAGTGTCGGGAAGTAGAGAGAGCAGCTGAGCCACTGATGACCTCGTCCTCCACATGGTGGTTCTGGGGGAGTCGTAAGGTACCGCTGCCATGGTAACGATGGAGTGCTGCATGGTGACAGAGTGGAGAAAGAACAGCAAGAGCTACTCAGTTAAACTCAAATATGCAGGTTTTCATTTTATAGATAAAAGCTTATTAAATCCCCAGAGCTACAACATGCACTTTGTAGTCCTAAATAACAAAACTACAAAAATGGCTCTGGAAGCCATTAAAGCTATAATTATATAACTTTTACAAAAATATGTATTTCTGTGAAATGAGCTGCTATTGCTATGTGCAGAAATGTACCACTCCCGGTAAAAGCAACAGAGCCAGCAGAAGTGTGAAGAATACTTAGAATGCTAAAATTCTGACAGGATCATCATACACTGGCAAAATATTCCTTAAAACATAATTTAGGATTTGTAAAACCCTTATCATGTTTGTGGAAGAAAAACAGCTAAATTTACAACACATTTCAGCACCTGAATCACTTTAGCTCCTGTTAAGTCACTGCAAAATCTAAACTTGTCTGAATTGATTTTTTTCTACACTAAATATAGACTTAAGATCAATTTTGTGATTTTAGGCAAAACTTGCTCTCCATAGCTGGTCTTTAAGCTTCTTTGAACCCTTTGTGGATTTTCCTTAAAATCTACAATATGTGTTTGTTTAATTTGAATGTCTACCCCTGGTGTTTCTTATCATCACCATCCTTTCTTAAACAGACCTTCAAACCAATGTTCCTCACTCTCTAGTGCTTACCCTGATCAGTAGTTTTTATGTTTTTCCCTGATATAAAACATTGTCTTGTTCTTGCTCAGACTCCGCCTCTTAAACTGGATAGAAATTAGGATGAAATTAGGCTAAGGCAGGAAGTGAGCTTCACGGAACAAAAATAAACCTTCAAGCGGATAAATGCTACATAAAAACCATAATTAGTACGAGTTTACCTCTAACTAGCTAGCAATAAAAATGGCACAAGATAAAAGTGCAAAATACAAACTTTCATTTCTCTAGGGTCAATGACATTTCTCTCACCTCTTCCGACAAAACCTTGAACTCTCCACATCCCGGTTCGTCCTTTGGTGAAGCTTTAACTACTGGTTTATTACCGAAAATACATGTTTAGTGATAAAGAACCGATTCTGATGCGCTATAAACAGGCAGCCATCGCTGTTTGTCCCTCTTTGTTTGTTGTTTAAGAAAATAAATAAAGCTGTCACGAGATGTGTCGGAAGACTAGCAAACCGGAAGTAGGGCAGGTGACGCAACTGAAAGTTTGAGAAAGTGGTGCAATGCAGAATCATTGCACCACCTATTGGTGAATCGGGGAATTTCAGCGGGAAGGAAAACTCATGAGAATGCAAAAATAAATAAATAAATAAATAAATCTGACTTTCTTTACCCGATGCAATTTAGTCAGCACAATTAGTTACACCGTGTTATCAAAAATAAAAAAATAAAAAGATAACTTGGCAAGAGAAGTGCTAAGAAAGGCACAATATCCCTGAAAGCCCCATTATACAGCAAATGAACAACATCTGAAAGACATATTTCTTAAAAAATAAAAAAAAAGCCCTGACACAACACTTGAGAGATTATTCCTCATTCTGTTAGGGTTCATCTACTGTTTGATAAAGTCTCTGTGATGCTAAACCTCTTTCGAAATCACCTCTTTTGAAGTATTTTTGCTGAATTGAAGAAATGTTTTAAATTACTCCCTATTTCTTCATTTGTTTTACTTATGAGGACCAGACACATATAAAAATGACTTACAGAATGAATCTAATGTTTGATAAGCATTTTCAATATGCTGTCTTCAAGGTGGACTAGAAGTAAACGGAAAACCCCACAAAAGTTAATAAATAGCATGTTTATTCAAAGTTTTCACAAAAGCTATTGTTGTATACAGAAAACTGACAACTTACAAACACAACTCAAACAATGTTTTAAATCATAGCCCTACTCCAACCCTAACAACCTATACGGTTGTAAAAATATGTGATAACTACATAAGTTACTTTTAGGCATGTCATAATGTTTTTTTATAGGATATTTTTTGTAATATTTTTAACCAAAATTAGAAAACAATCCCAAAGTAGGCTTTTTGAGATGAAATTAAGGATATCTTAGTCTGGAAATATCTTTTTTATGGTATTTAAAAGTGCATATGTGATGTAACCATCGCTATTCGAGTTCAGACAAAAAAATTGGCCAAAATATTAAGAAAATCTTAAATTTCTATCTTATTCTTTTGAGGAATTTAGTAAGAATACTTTTTTGTTGTATGATGGATATTTGCAGCCCCAAATGTCCAATCCAAACTCACATGTAGATGGGAATATGCATTTTGATTCCTTTTTTTATATATAACGTTCCATCGTTACTGGTAAAAAATAAGACCAGTTATCACTATCTCTAACAGTCTGATTAGGAATAAACCCCCATTGGCTTTGCAAGTCTTAAGCTTTTCTTCTGAATCTGCTGACTCACAGACCCTCAGGATGCAATGATGCTTATTTCTGAAGATTTTCTTTGCAGATAAAAAGGTTGATAAAGTGGGGTATAATTAGAAACCCTCTGATTCATTTCTGGATTGAGGCTGACCAGTTGTTTTTCTTTGCCCATCCGGGTGATTAAAAATGTGTTACAGTCTCCAACATCTTACTGGAACCACAGCGACTTCCAGTCAAATGGGCCTGAACAAAACAGGACGGGACAAAGGATGAGATATGCACTTGTGATGTCAGGTCCAACTTGGAGTGACTCATTCCTTGCCCTGTTGCCATGGTGACACAATCATCAGGTCTTTCACTTCCTCCTCGGGCGAATTGCCTGCAGTAGAATGTAATGTTAGCAGGGTCTCTGCACTGCCTGAAACTGTTTACTGGTCTGCCTGAGGCTATATTTGTCAAAGCAATATGGAAAACATCGGCCTGAGCTGAAAAGGGACTCCCACCAGAGCTGACTAATTGAGCAGTTTGTTTTTGCTCCTACTTCATGTTGTGTTTGACATTTTTACAAATTTAAAACAGCAAAGGGACTCAAGAAGCACTAAGCTATTTCTGAATTCTTGTTTTGCTTTTATGCATTCCCAGTTCATCAGCACACTCCTGACTTTGAACTCTTCTTTTTTCATCAAAGCAACTTGACAAACAGTATGGTACAGAGCCACAACTTTTTCTCTGACATATTTGAAAGATGCTGCAGGTGAAAATGCAAATGTCCCTAGTATTCCCTCCTGAATTCTTGCAGAATAATTTCACAGTTACAAGCAGGTATATGCACATATATTTTATAATAAATGCTGTAAGCTCACTTGTACCATGTTCAGCAGACTCATCCATAGCATGTGCTTATTCATCTAGAGAGACTAAGAATTGTGCCCAATATCTATTGCATTTGTCCATTGCATTGCATTCAGTCAAATCGGATTGATCTATATCAATTTCTTATTTATTTTATTGATTAACAAAGTAACTGCAGCTACCAACGCTTGAGGGAAGCAAATTAATTCTTCATTTTATTTTAAAACTTCAGACTGAAGGAAACTGATTACAAATACTTGATATGCAGTATGTTAAATATTTTTATGCCCTTCTTTGTGTTGGCTTCTAAAAATAACTCTTATAAAACAAAAAGTTAATACTTGAAAAACAAAGAGCTGAATTTGGGAGAACTACCTGGATGTAGTGGCAGCATTTACAGTGGCTTTAGTATTCATACCCCTTTAACTTTTCACATTCTGTCACACTACAACCATTCAGTTTTAACCATTAGCTGCAAATAATGCCACACATATTCTGCACTGTAAAAAAAAAAAAAAAAAACGGCTCTAATTTACGGTAAAATACTGGCAGCTGTGGTTGCCAGAACTTTATTGTTTTTATACGGTGAAGTTGTGGCAACTGGCAGTATTTTACTGTATTTTTAAAATATGGTAAAATTCTGGCAACCAAAACTGCCAGAATTTTAACGTATTTGCTAAAATACGGTAAAATGAAAAATTAAAATGTGGTTTTTCTGTAGTAAATACGGTCATACTGCCTGAGGCATAATATCTTGGCAAGTTTATTAGTTCTGGCAAGTTCAGAACTAATAATGCCAAATACATCATAAATGATGGTGGTGTCAGCTGTAGGAGTTTGCCTTGCTATCAGTGGATCACCAGTTCAATCCCTGGTCTACCTTTGAGATTTTAGTTTGGTGTATAAAAGGCATTATTAAAAAAGAAACCAAAATATCACACCAGCATTCTATTCTTTGTAAAAATTACTTTTACAGTCTGGTTTATGGTTTTACATTGTAGATATAAATATCATCAAAATTAGTAATTTCGGCCAATTAGTACCGTTTATTTTAGGGTAATTAACTGCAGGCAATATTACAATATTTTTCTATGAATTTTACAATTACTTATATTTTTACAATATATTTTTATGTTTTCTACATTTCATGACTGTCAAAATTACTTGAAATATATGTGTATTGATTTATTGTAATTCCATGTATTTTCTACGGTAATAAAATGTTTTGGATATCACGGTCAGTAACTGTTGGTAGGCTATTTCACCATTTTTTACCGTAAATTTACGGAGTTTTTTTTTTTTTTTTTTTTTTACAGTGTGGGTAGTGTCTCTACTGGTGTGGTATATCTGAAAACTTTCACTGACCTTTTCAAAATTCTTCCAGTGGAGTCAGATTTGATGGAGAGAGCATCTGTGAAAATCTACTTTTAAATCTTGACATGTTCCCAAAGTTTCTTTGCAGTGCTTTTTTTTTTTTTGGTCGTATGGGGCTTATTTAGAGAACTTCATCACATCCTTTTGCAATTATGTGCTGTTTATTGTAACATGATCAATAAACCCAGATTACCCTTTCCTTTAAAGTGTATTCTGTGTTGTGTAGGTGAATTTCAGGGTTCCTTGTACAGAACACCTCTTTGCTTCTCTTCACTCAGACCTCTGACATATCCAGTTTTCTATTTAAAAGGGGGGAAATGCATACAACAGCAGAGGGCCAGTGGTTAGCTGGATGAATGTTTTGCTAGCTGTGTGTACTGCTGTGAAGATAATTTTCATGATGTGTGTGATTGGCTCTGTGAACTAGCACGTCAGTGTACATTCAGATCCTCTGTAGGACTGAACTTTGGGCTACTTTGGATTTATCAAGAACTGAATGACTCTAGATTTCAGAAAATATGTTGCTCAAGTAGTTGAAGTAAGTTATTTAAAGCATATCTGCAGTTAAAGCTATGGCAACAAATTATTAAATGTCTTAAACAGGCTGAAGGGTGAGAAAGGCTTCAATTTTCCTACCAAATTTAGGGAAAGGAGGCGGGTGTTCAAAGAAAAGAAGGTGGGAGGAGGGCTGATTCTGGCCTCTGTCCCCCTTTTTCTCTCACTTGGGCTGTCTCCTTGGTCACACACATGCACAAACACTGACAAGGGCTAAGTCCTGCTACGACTGCCACCAACATCATGGAGAAAAGCCCCCCTGTTTCTTTGGACATCACAGGGCCTGAGAAGCCCAAACTGGAAACTAGTTTAGAACTGGACTCAACAGCAGAGATTGACCCCAGAGAGCAAAAGGAGGATGAGGAAGAGGAGAAAGAAGTAGAAAGCTTCACTGGAGAGGATGCAAAAAGGCAAAGCTTGGATCCAGAGTGGGTGGAGGAGAGGTTCAGGATTGACAGGAAGAAGCTTGAAACCATGCTGTATGGTGAGTGAGATAGCTTTCTTGGTTCTCTCATAATCTTTACATCTTCATGTTCTGCCTTAGAAGCAACAGATTGTTCCTTTTGATGCCTATCACAGTCTTCCTCTGCGTTGGCACTTATCTACCTGAACCAGCATCACCGCCTCCAGCTGCTTGTTGTTGCCATCAGTAACTGCCATGCATTAAACTCCTGTTGCTGTAGCTTTGTGATTTATGACCTGCGTTGGCTTATGCATTCAGACGCCCCTTTTCGCTTTTTATCCTCTCTGCCTGGGAAGCAGAGGTAACTGCTCTTGTTAGTTATTGCCTCTTGGCAGCTTTATGACAAATGCCTCCCTCATGTCACTGGGGAAACTCTTTGACTTGCTCACAGCAGCCAGAGATTATGTTTGCTCATGATGGTGCGGCTCTTAAAACAATTCGACTCCAATAACTGTAGCTTGTTTGTAACGTGTTTGCAGCTTGGATGGTGTGTGTCTGTTTGAGCACTGGCCAGGCTATGAGGCATGTTTCTCATGCTTTTCTGTCACATTGCAATTCACCTTGAATTATATAGTGTCTTCTTTCCACAGTCATTTTTTGCTTTTTAAAACTGGGGGGTGTTTACATCAGGATATGCCACTAATGTGATTTGCTGTCTAAAACCTGATTTGTAGTTGTCTTCCTGATGTGCAATTTTCTCGCTCCACCTCACTCTGTTCTCTTCCCATTCCTCAGCTTTAGCCTGTGTAACCCATAGCGATGACAAGGCGAGGGAGGGGGACTGTTTCTAAAGCTCCTCTTGAATCCTGTAAATGTTACCAAGGAGCAATGGCCTTTTAAACTTGGATATATTTCCAGCAACCTCTTGTTCCACTTGGTTGGCAAAGTTTCAACAATGTTGACTTTGTACACGTGTTATGTTCTAAAAAGTTACCCTGTAAACAGAACAACAAAACATGGCAACCAACTCACCTTCTCATAAAGTAGTTTGCAGTGTTATGTCCTCACGTTGCTCAGTTTCAGAAGAAGCAGCAATTTAAATTTTAAGTGTTTTTATTAATTCAATTTTGGAACTCATATAATGTAACTCTATTGCAGACAGAGTAATATATGTATGTTTAAACTGTCAATTAGAATGGTTTACAGGTACATAAAACCCCAAAATCAGTTCCTCAAACAACAAAAAAAAAGTAAGACCAATGGAAAAAAAGAAATTATACAGAAATGTTAAAACCATGATATGCACTTTCACTGGACATACTGCTTCCTTGACTTATGTTTAGCAGACAGTTATAAACACCCTGCACAATGAGAGAAAGCTAAAAAAAAATAAGCTGGAATCCAAGTTCATTACTGGAAAGTTAAGTGGAAGAAAGAGTGTGGTAGAATAAAAAAAGTGAAGGACTTTAAAGCAAAAAAATTCTCAAGTTATGCTCTGCTCTGAATTATTGAAAGAAATCAATTTAACAAGTATTTACAACACTCATCTGCATGCTGTCATGTTAGGTTTGTCTTTCTGACTGAAAACATATGAAAAAGTCATCAAATTTAAATCCTTCTCAATAAACAAAGCTGTTGACATATCACTCCAACTCTTCTCATAATCTCTGACAAGCTTTTTTGCAAATGTCAACTGGTATTGAAATGGTTTAAATTTGACGAGCTCTAATTATTTGAGGTTAGAAGGCCTCCTTACAATCACCCTAATCATCACTCCTCCACAGACTCAAGCCAGGACTCTGGCTTAGCCACTCCAAAATTTTAATATTGTTTCCAGAGAGCAATAACAAAAACTGCCAGGGATATGAAAAATGGTAGTAAGAATTCAAGACACAAACTCATATCCTGATCAGCAGGCATCGTGGAGTGCTTCGCCCCAGGGCACATCAACATGCGGCGGGGAAGAAGCTGGAATAGAACCCCCAAGTTTCCAATTCCAGGATAAGTACTCTTCCCACTGAGTCACAGCAACTCAAAGTCTGGAGGCAAAATACACTGTACCATAAAGAAGCAAAAAAAATTTCATTTTATTTTTCATTTTATTCACTCAATAATAAATTTAGTGAATTGAGAGATTTATTATTCCCTCAATTTTGAAAAGTATTTCTTAAAGAAATCCTACAAACTAAAAATGTTATCTGTGTCTTTTCAGCTCCGGAACAAGGAGGAGAGACAGGAGAAAAGTTTTTCGAGCGAGTGAGTCAATCTTCTTTAGAAGCTCTTTTATTACTAAACCCATAAAAACACTCATCAGCTCACAGAAAATATCTCGTTTCAATATTTGCCACAAACTCTGCATCTACTCTTTATACTTTTTAATAGAGGCGATAATTGCACCCTTTCAAATGCAAATGTGCCTTTGTGTTCTCGGAATGGAGGAATCTACTGTCTGCGTGACTGTGTGTAGGTGTGTTCCCTCATTACGCATACAATGAGAGTGTCTGCTTTGCTCCTCGTGTAATCTCTCACAGGTAATGAGAGAAACTAGCACTCAGGTGAAATGGCCATCCAAGCTAAAGATTGGAGCCAAGTCAAAGAAAGGTGCCAAAGTCTTTATGCTCTATTCAAACAAGAGATTTCTTTTTCCTGTCATGCTCTTTACTCCTCCACTCTAATCACCGTTGCACTATTTTACTGCATTACATGCAAATGTGTGAGAACAGTTTGTGATTTCCAACTAGACCCTCACGTGAAGGTGGAAGGGAAAAGAACCGACGTTATGGTAGCCAAAAAGAAGATACTAGAAGTGCTGGAAACCAAGGTAACAGCTGTCAACAATGTTCTGATCAATGCAGAGATGAGGCACAACATTATGACCACTTGCCTTATAGTGCTGTTTTGCAGCAAAACAGACACACATCACTCTTCAGAGGATAGACTTAACTTAACTCTCTGAAGGCGTGCTGTGGTGATTAATGGTGAAATATATTAGATTGATTCAACGTAATTATTTACTATCCTTTATTATAGCACCAATATGCCCCACATTTAGGTAAGCGGTATGTATCAAAATAAAATCTGCCTGGATAGAGTGACCCACGTTTTTAATGCTTAAAACAGCACAGTGAATTGTTCCCATATTCACTCTTGGTGCCACGTGTTTCCCAGGTAAAAGAGGTACATGCACCCAGTCATCCATGAGATGTAAAAGAAAATTTGATTCATTAGACTTGGCAGCCTTGCTTTATTGCTCCTTGATTTAGTTTTATTGCTCATTTGCTAATTTTGGGATCACAGCACAGCCTCCCGGACTGGTCTGCAGCCATTCAGCTCCGTCTGCAATAAACTGTGGTGCGGTGTGCATTTTGACACCTTTCAATCAGAAGGACCATTAACTTCTTCAGTAATTTTAGCCACAGTAGCTTGTCTGTTGGATCAGACCAAATGATTTTATTTGCTTGATGCCTAATATATCCCACTCTAACAGGTGTCACGAGAAAGAGATAATCAGTGATATTTACTTAAACTATCGGTGATCATAATGTTATGCGGAAATGGTGGCAAATGCGTTAAAGTTTCTTTGTTTCAAAAGTGAAATTTCCTAACTTTCTGCTTCAAAGTGAGTATGTAGTCCCTGGATTGTGTGAATAACAGGTGAACAAGGTGACTCTGAAGATGGACGTGGCTTTCACAGAGCATTCCCATGTCATTGGAAAAGGAGGTGGGAACATAAAGAAGGTGATGGAAGTCACATGCTGTCACATCCACTTTCCCGACTCCAATCGTCACAACGCTGCAGGAGAGAAGAGCAATCAGGTTGAAAGACAGCATCTACTGTCCTGTTCATTAAGTTGGGATATAACTGAAAAATTCATTTACTCACTAAGCACCTTATACAGATTAAGTACACATGGACTGATGCTTTCAAGCCTTTCCATATTTTAGTTGTGATGTTTTTATGCTTAACGTGTTTAATATTACTTTATTATTTTATATATATTATTAATTAATTAACCTTTTTAATACAAATATGCAGGCTTAATGAAAAGTATGTTGCTTAAGAGTTGAAATTTTCTAAAGGTACTTTTATTCTGACAAAAGACTCATCAGAACAGATACTTTTACTGATTTATTGGCAGCGCTAAGAACCTCCTCCTGGCTCTGATTGGTAGTTTCTGACTGAGCGTGTATTACTGCAGATGACAGAAGAAAAACAGGGAGAAGGCAGAGAAGCATGATTTTTTTTTTTTTTTTTTTACAGATTGTCAGTCTTATGTTATACTGTTACGACATAGTGATAGTTTTAACATATATGTAAAAAACATGTTTTTATAATATAGTTAAATATTACAGCTTTAAAGGTAACTAGAAATAAATTTAGTTTTGGCTGTCGGCCTTATTTTTTCCAGGTTTCTATCGCTGGCCCCATAGAAGGGGTGGAAGAAGCCAGGAGGAGGATAAGAGTGAGTAGTCAATCTGAGCTGGGACTTTATCTCAGCACTCACTTCTTCCCTGCTGTCAGATGCGTGGATCAATACAGCAATCAATGGGATGACAGGAACAAATACTTCTGCCTATTTGTTCAAATGCCAACCTTTTCTGCAGTCTGTCTTGGGTTTACACTCATTTTTTTCTTTGACTTCATCACACTGTAGGACCTTCAGCCTCTCTCTCTGACCTTTGACCTGCCAGTCAGCCTGGTACCCCAGGCTCTGCCAGATGCAGGCTCCCCACTCATCCAACAGGTGGCGCAGACTTTGGGGGTCAGTGTGGGTTTCAGGGCTGTGCTGCCACTGCCTCAAGCCCAGACAGCTTTTTATGGAAGCTCCTGCACAGTTTGGGGACTGCAAGGCAACGCAGCTGCTGTCAAGGTTTCTTTCACCTAGACCGCTCAAATATTTTACAAATCTTGTGTCTGTCCATGTTATAATTTTGGTGTATATATACTGTCGCCTGACAGAAGGCGACGTGCATCCTGATGGAGCTCCTGCTTGGGTCAGAGGCCTCAGGGGGGATCGTGAGCGGCCAGCTGGATGTCACTGCTCAGCAGCATCTCTTCCTGCTGGGACAAAATGGTGCAAACTTTCTAAGTGTTATGCACAAGACCCAGACCCAGATCATTCTGCCAGACCTTAGCGCCCCTCAGAGTCCCCCCTCATTGCTCATTCAGGGCAGCCCTGACGGAGTGTGTCTCGCTCGGCAACAGCTCATGGTACACATGCTTTTTGTTGTTTCAGTCGCACGTTGCTTCAGAAAAGTCACAGCTGTTTTTGTGTTTTGCTTTTTCTATTTATTGTGAAATACATGCGCACACATCTAGGATTGCCTACCAGTGTGTTTGATGTTTGACATTCGGGAAGATGGGGAGGGAGGCCCTCCCAAACTGGCTCAGATGATGCAAAACCTCGGAGTCTTCATTAGCGTCAAGCCCAAAGCGAAACAGACAAGCAAGGTGAGTGTCATCCAAATAAATATATTTTCCATGAGACACCATTAAAAGTAATAAAATGAAATAATTCCGTTTTTTTGTTGGCTCTCAGCTCCATCTGTTTAAATCTTAATTCAGTCTAGGACAAGACTGTTTTATTGTGCTCATTTCATAAGGGCTGTTTAACAAAGAAATATTTATTTGAAATTTCTTTTTTTTTTGTAAAATCCCATCTGTTTAAATTCAGGTGTAAATTAATTCACCACATTAGATCCATCTGCTGCAGCGGACAGAATACTGATGAGGGAAAAATCTGTGTTGATGTATATTTATCAGTCAGTGGTGGTGAAGGGTCTGGAAAGGAACATCTCCTGCATTTATGAAGCCCGGCGTCTGCTCCTAGGACTCGATTCCTCTGAGACTGCGAAGATAACTACAGTGAACCCTGACCTCATGTCACCTGGTGGCAGACTGGCAAACTACTGGCTCGACATGTTGCTGCAGCAGCTTGCCCTCTCTGAACAGGGTATGATAATGTGAATATGAGTGGATGTCCAGCCATCTAAACTTAGCTTCAACCGTAAATTATCATAACTTCAGAAACCAGTGGGTATCTTACAGGCACAAAACAGGAAAAATAAAAAAGTGATGCCTTGAAGAAGTTTCTTATTGCTGATTTGCATCCCATTTTACAATTGCCTTGTAAAAAGCAGTGGAAGAAAATATTGCAGTTCACCGCAGCTGAATCCAAGATTTCAATTGGAGCTCTAATTTATAGGGCAATTTCTAAGGAATTCTGACTGCATTTTGGTCATTTGGTGTTTCTGGTTGTAGGTGAGTTGGGGGGAGGATACAAACTGGCTTAGCCAGGTCATCATTCATGCAAAAACCACCACTGCTCAATCAAATAGTTCTGCAGAACTAACTTATTTGACAGAAACAAAATAAAACAACATAAGGAATATGACACAGATTTAATAAAGAACTGAGACAACCAGTGAAAATGTGAAAGACATAGCTGTGTTATCGTGAACCATGATTTCAAAAACTTGCATGAAAAAAATTTTAAAATATGAATGCATAAATGGATATGACTCCAATATGACTATTGTGGACTAATTACAATAACTAAGCTTTATTTAATGACTGAATGAATCTCATTCAGAGAGAAACATTCTTTCTCAGGAAGTCTGAGGCTGAGTTAATTGAAGTTTTGCACCTGCAAACATGTCCATCTAGAACAGAAATCCCTCACTAAGGAATTCTGTGTGCACTGGCACAGCTTGGCCACACTGAAATGATGCACTATGCATGTTTCTCACCTTCCTGATCAGACTCTGCACCTGTTCAAACCACAGAGGTGCTGACTGGAACTAAATCCCACCTGTCAGCTCCACCAGGCCTCACTTCTCCAACAGACGAGGGCAGGACAGGTCTGAAGGGAACAGACAGTCGGCAACTGGAAAAGGTGAGTCACTGTTAGTGTTAAAAAGGCTTCAAGGGTGAAAACTGACCGAAAAATCTCTGCAGAATACAAAATGTATTCTTAACCTTTCCTGTAGATCCTTGAAAGTGAGAATCAGTCTGACCAATCTGAGGAGGAGAGCATTGAGGTTGTGAGGGTGTCACCATCTGAGGTGTGCAAAGCAGGAAACAACAACATCAGCAGGGTGGGTCTGAATGGTAGGAGGGGGAGTCTCCAAGGTCCAGAAATCAGCAAAACACCCAGCCAGGGCAGACGGCATTCCACAGGGCAGGCGCTGACATACAGGTGAGCCCTCAGCAGTGGTACACCAGCATCTGTTTCATTTATCCTCAGTGTTTTCATAACCAAGATTTAAAAAGTGGAACTCTAATTAGTATTAAAAAAGTAATAAATTATAGATCATCTGGTCAACCTTGTGAAAATCAAGATGTTGTTTCCAGATGGACGATGACTCATCACTGCAAGGTTTTATTTTACCGAGTGCAGCATGATTAACGCAGGCACACATATATTAGGTCTGCTTTTCTTCAGTACAGGGAAGAGCTGAATGTTTTGGATTGTAGATGGAGGAAAACACGGAACAGTACAATTGGGAGAGGTTTATTTTATAGCTGAACCTTGACCCTTGACATCCATCTAGATGATCTGTGAAGGCCATCTAGTTTGGCTTCACTAGATTTATTTTAGGGATTCCAGAGTGAAGGTTGAAAAAAAAAAACACAGCCCTTTTGAATTTTTTATTTGCAAAAGAACCTTGTATCATCTTCCTTCCACTTCACAACTTTGTGTTGGTCAATTACAAAGAGTCCCAGTCAGATCCTTTCAGGTTCCATACCACTTGAACTTTTTTGACAAAGCAGTATGAATGCCTGTGCAATACACACAAATTATCAACCGTCAGATGTTCCATGAATTTTCACTCGTGTCTGTGCATGTGTGTGTCCTGAACGTGTCAGGTTGGTGAACGCAGAGACAGAGCGAGGGTGGAGTGAGCGAAGGAACAGCCTGAGGAGAGATGCTCCTCGGGCTCAAAATGTTCACACTGACTCATCTAAGGTCGGGGTGAGGAAAAGCAGAAACTGCAGCCTTTTTTCAACATCAACAACTTATGAGTAACGCTCTGTGGACCAACAATCAAATCTTCCTTAGCCCTGTGGCACAGAAGATGAAAGAGAAGAGACTTTTTAAGCCTGCAGACGTTGGTGATATAAACTGAAAAAAGCAGGAACATCTCATCCACACTGCTATGCCGGTTGTTGGTTTTCACATTCTTGATCAGCTTGGAATTTGATTTGAGAATTGATTTTTGTGTTTGTTTCCTTCCACTCCTGTTTGTCATCTCTCTCAAATGTTACAGTGCAGCAAGTTAACAAGTGTACCGCCACAGAAGCAGGAAGTTTCATGCCAGTGCTTATTTCTCCAGCAAATTAGGTTCCTGCTGTCTATCCTCAGCAAGCAAAGAGGAAAAATCAATTTCATGGATTATTTACCTTTTTTATTTGCCGTTTGTGCTTTGTAGGATTATGACTATGAGAAGAAGAAACTGATGGCAACAAGAGGTTAGTGCTTTCAAACTATTTTTTGCTTTGATTTCTCAGAAATATTTTTGCAGCTAGACAGTTTTAATATTCGGCGTACAGTTAAAAAGATTGTGCAGGCGACATAATTGCACATGTGACAGGGGAATTTCTGTGGAAAAGAGTTTTTGAAATTTATAAGCAGCTCATATTAGCGATGAGCACAATTAGCGTAGAATGTTTTGTAGTTTGATAGAAGATAGAAGCAGAAGACTTGTCCATCCAACCTTATATATTTGAACCAGAAAACGGCACCACACAATATGAATGAACACTTCTTGTAAACAAGGCCTCAACACAAATGAGTAAGCTAACGCTAGCTCCAAGAAAGTCATTAAATGTATTTGGATCATGTGTTCCCCAAGGCAAAAATGCCAAAAACAAGGGCAAACTGTTTATGTGTTAATACTATTCAAAACATCAAGTGTTTTGTCCTCAATGTGCTAAAAGCTAGCACACAGTACTAGCATAAGCAGAAGACACCATGCTACTTCTATCAAAACAGTGGCTAAGACATCATGTCAACACAACACATAATAAATTCATGTCTAAAATAAAATTTGTTATTTGTAGCTCACCACACGCTGTGTCTGTTGTTTCCATAGACAGAATTAGCCTCTCAATCAGATTAAAGTTTTTCAAGAAATTCATCTTGGTACTGGCTAGTTGCTGAAGCACTCATCCTTGAAGTACTTCACGCAAACAAAGAGGGCTTTTTCATCTAATGTGGGTACAACTCCAAGAAAAATAAAATGTAACCAGGCACTTTGAAGAGGTTCTAATGATGGGGAGCACTAAATTACACTTGTCTGCACTCCTGAGACTCCAAGTACACAACAAAATATAGTTAATGGCTAAATATGTGACTTTTGTGATGTGCCTCTTATGATATAAACTCATTTTATGTGGTTTGATGTACAAATGTTGTTCTGAGAATTGTTTTGAATGACATATTATGATTAGGCATGAAAAAAAAAAACAGTATTTGTTTAGTTTATCTGAGAATGTAATGGAAGTAACATACTGATATTCTAAGCAGAGGGAGTGATTTCATAGAGGAAGCTCATTTTAGCGTTGCTTACTGCCAGGACAACTGATACAGAGGACATGTTTATAGGGTGCACAGTGCCAAAGTTAGAATAGAGAGGTATTGACACTCCCACTTAATTCACATGAGCTGGATACACAACACAGACACCACACACATGGACCCAATCATGCTTGCATATACACATCCTTATATACCAGTAAGGAGATGCATTGCCTCATCCGTCATGCCGAATGAGAGATCCAGACTCGATCTGCAGCCAAATGGTACCAATTCCCTCTACGTTGTTTTATGGGAATATGAATTAGCAGTTTGAATGGGCCATCTGCCTCACAGTCATTAGGAACATCCATGCTGGTGTATGAATGGGGCATTTAGTCACACTGATATGCGTGTGCACATACAAATACTGTTCCAACGGTTATAATCATGTTCATCTTTCACTTTGTGTGAAGTGATGATGCAATTTCTGAACCAGATTCATATGTTGAGGAAACCAATTGTTTGTCACAAGCAATTTTGGCAAAAACTAACTGGGCTGAATTTTGAAAAGAATGTATTTTTTCATAGTAGATATGTATATTTATAATATTAATTAGTACTATGTCTCTACAGCACCATAGTTTTCTGCAAATGTTGCATTCAATTCTCCTATTAACATTGCAATATCTTAAATTCATCATGTGATAAGCTACATCCAGAGACAAGCAGTAAATTAGCATAGGTCTGCTTTGTTTTGTCTTTGACTTAGTGGTCTTAATTTTCCCTCCTGCATTTTGTGTTATGTTGGGTTAACAGCCATGCAGAGGAAACCTGTGGTCACAGAGGTTCGGACACCCACAGACACCTGGAGTGGGCTTGGATTTTCCAAGTCTATGCCAGCTGAAGCTATCAAGGACCTCCGTAGCATCAGTCGACGCAGCTACAAACCTTACCTGAGTACCAACACCAATCAGCAGCAGGTGCAAAAAGAGATGGAAGCTAATTTTAAATGAATGCAAATATATCATTAAAAAGATATACTGGCAAATGCTTATATTTGTGCTAATGCTGGTCATCAATGGACCTTATTTTTAGTCCTTATCAACTAAGCCCCCACAAGCCCATATCATAATACTTCTATAAGATCTGTAAGGCTGTATCATAATTTTTCCACCACAGGTTGTAGAGTAGGAGTAATACATGGCAAATCCATATCTTAATACTGGCACTACAGCAAAAACTAAACAAGCTTATGTCATAAAGATATCACCAAATGTTGGACGTACAATAGTCATGATAGTTTAGCTCATCATTCAGCTTTTCTACTCTGAAGGAGCAGTATGTTAGCTTCATACTAACTGTGAAGCTAACATATGGATGGATATATCCATATATGGATGTTAATTTCCATCCATATAGTCCAATCAAAAGCACAAATCCAGCATGAAAAGCATTTTTTGATATGGCTGCTTAATGAAAAGTGAAGATAATATCACTTAAAGTTAAGCAACACAGATAAAACAACGTGGTGTACTATTATTCTAATGAGCTATTCAAATACATTTGCTACATTATTTCTTCTTACAGGAAATATTGCTGCTTTTGTTACTTTTTTTTACCTGTGCTCCAGAGGTAGTTTTCTTTGCTAGTCTCACTCCACTGCAGCCTCCATTGTTGCTATCGCCCTGTAACAGTGTGAAGCATTTATCTCTCTGCGTGAGTAAGCTCTGCCAGTTTGGAAGCTCAATTACGTGGAATCTGATATCATCACAGCCAGCTCAGCATTTTATTTCCAACCTGTTTACCTGACTTGTTTTACCTAATCTTCCTGGGATTTTTTACATTACACATGCCAGCTCATTATGGGTGCCCAGTTTCTAGCAAGGAGGAAGCATACTTACTTGAAATAATAACAATGAAGCATGCATACATTTCTAAAATACTAATGAGAAGTTTACATATGCTCATTGTAGAAACCAACCAATTGAAATGATCTGTGCCAGTTCTTTTTTATCCCACCAGAATTACTAAGGAACATTAAAAATGAGTTGGCACCTATTTCTATATGTGAGCCTGGATGTGGAATCAAACTTGTGCAATAAATCTGTTTTTAGTTAATCATAGCTGTACATTATTTTATTACTAAAGCCAGAAAAATATACACAGAATTATAAAATTTCCCCAAATTATTAAAACATTGGATTGGATGTAACCTTTTGATTGAGTTGAACATTAAATTTGTTTGGTAACATTTTCTGTGACAGGCCAGCCAATGAGAGCTGACTGCTTTTAAACTGGATTCGTTGCCATTTTTGAAAATTATGTCTGGTTTGTGAAAATTCACCACCATTTGATCTGTAAATTGAAAACAAAAAGGCAGAAATAGGAGGCATGTCCCATTAATGTCAATGTTTCTTTTCATAGTCTTGGGCTACTCAGAAGGGAAAAATGTGTCTTGGTAGCGACTCTGAGAACTGGAGGGACAGACGCGGATCCACATCTCAGATTGTCTCCTCGTGTTCCCCCTCTTCCTCGTCTCCATCCTCCCCCTCCACACCTCCACCTGGCTTCCCTTCCTTTTCTGTGTTTTCATCCTCACTGAACAGAAGCAGAAATGACAAGTCATGTAAGTTATACCTGCTTTTAAAGTTTGGCAAATTTTGCTGGCTCTTAATCTCCACTTTTGACATCTAGGCGAAAACTCTGTTGGCGGATGTTTCTTTGAAGGTGCGTACTCTGCAAGGAGGGAGTCAACCTGCAGTCAGCGAAGCCCCTCCCCCGTTGTGACAGATGACTTACCTGAGCTGCTCAGCGAACTTGGGCTAATCAAATACATTGACCTGTTTGAACAACAGGAGGTAAGGCACATGCAGAGAGTTACACAAGAATCGCATTTCACACTGAGCTCGTTAGCACTTACAACACAGCTCGCTGGTTGAGAGGTTCTGCAGAGAGTGACAGATGCGCACCTCTGCCCTAAACCTTATGAATTTTCAATGAGCATCATGATCTAAGCTTCTGTTATTCACACAGATTGACTACCAGACATTTCTCACTCTGTCTGATGAGGACCTGAAAGAAATAGGGATCTCCACTTTTGGAGCCAGACGCAAGATGATATTAGCTATCTCAGGTAGGGAACTGCTGGAGCTGTCAGTTAACAGATGCTTCTCTTTGGTTCATTTTTGAGAAAGTTTTGTTTCCTCTTCCAGATCTGAACAAGAGCAAAACGAGTCTGTCGGATGCACAACTAGTGAAGCCCGGATACCTGGAAGGTGGCGCAAGTGGTAGACTTCCACACATCTTGGATCTGGATGTTGCAGTTCAGTGTAACCGCTGGTGAGAGGAGACAGAAAGTGGATATGAGCTGCAGCCAGAGGAAAAAATGCCCTCACTGCTGTTCATTTACAAGAAACTGAGAAGCGAGACACCTCCTGTACACATTACATCCAGTGGTTTATTTCAAGAACAATATTCCAAAGCTTTTTGTGTTTTTATATGACTCAAAACAAAGAGGCATTCCCTACAAAAGCAGGAACTTCACAAAAGCCTTTTGTATGTTTGGGGTGTTATTTTTATCCATTTTTGTATGCAGCTGCAAATTGACATTTCCAAAAGGAAATGCTGTTAGTGATTAGGAAAATCCTGGAGTTAAAGCTTATGGGTCATGTTTTACTGAAGCATATCCATACAAAACCTATGGTATATGAAAGGCAAAGTTTAAATAATGTTAAATAGGTTAAATAATGAGTGTTTTGAGGGGGCTTAGAAGTGAAAGCATGCCACTAGAGGGCAGTGGTGTCCCGCTGTCTTAATGTCTGTGCTGTATGAAAAATTATGGATTTGTTTTTCACATTAGTATCAGCTTTACAATCCCAGGTGGATAAGGTGTTAATTTTAAAATGTACTTCATCAACAATGAGAACAAGAAAAAGGGAGGAAAAAATCTGAAACCTCAGTTACTCCAAGTTCAGCTGATTTCATTTTAATTTATCATTAGTTATTTATCAGCATACTATTGCACCCAAGTTTGCTTTGTCAAACTAGTGTAATTTTGCTAATTTTATTACTTTTTTTTTTTATTTTTATGGACCCTCTGCTTGCAGGCACAAGGAGGTCTTGATCTGCTCAGATGCTTCACAGGCTGGCTGGTTCAGTGGCAGCCAAGCATGAAACACAGAGAGAGAGTGACAGGAAGTGTTGGGCTGTGACAGATTAGGTAGAGATGATCCCTACTTATTACAATGTCTCTGCCAATTACATAGGCAGGCTTTAAAGCACCGATCCACAAATCTGGTCCTTGGGCTCTAGAGAACTGCTGGATTTTTATCCTGCCGGACAGTTAATTGCGTTCCCCTGGGGTCACAGGTCTAAATCAGTCTGTGATCGCACAGCTAGAATAAAAACTACCAAGGAAAAATGAGCAGTGCTTTGAACCCCAACAAGTGAGCCACTTGGACATTTCACTTGAGAAGTGGCAATCTGGGAACGTGACAAGGCTGCATGGTGGAAATGCAAAGCATCGCCCTGAGCGGAAGAGTCACAGCTTCTCTTGGGTTTTACTCAGGTCAGGTTTGTTACTCAAAAAAAGAAGAAAAACATATTTCATTTTTTTTTAGGTTATGTGATCTTTCCAGTCATTTTTTTATTTGCTAGGATAAGGTTACTCATAAGACATAATCGATAGCATCAATTTTCACACAGCCTAAATGTGCGATAACTTTCACACATTTTTGTCTACATAAAGTTTTCTTAAAGGGTCTAAAAGTTTGAAACACACTGAATTATTATTGTACACACAACAATGTGTTCTGTACAACATAAAAAAAGGATATTATAAATGAAATATGTCTTAGAAAAATGTAGGTGCTCATTAAGTGAAACAATGAAAGACAGATTCCCAAAGGACCCAAAAGTAGGACAACATTGGGTGAGATTCATTAAAGAGTGGACTTCTCCTTAGCTACTAAAACAGTATTATCTATTCCAAACACTTTCTCTCACAACATAATTAGACAAATCTGGTGCATAGTCTCCACTTCAACGGAAAGAGCAAAAGGTTGAGAGTCAGATCATACCCCAAAGTTCATACACTGGTCTTGAGAGAAGTTTTGAGCAGATCAACATCCGTACCATTTAGACAATTGCTCTCAGACGTGAAGAATCGTAATGTTTTAGAGGTCTTAATGTGATTATCACTACATTATGGAATTTATGCCATAATCTAATGGTAATCAGGAAAAGAAAAAATAGATTTTTTTAGGCAAACCGTTTCTTTTTCATATAGAAAATCTGTCAGTGTGTCTGTTGCTGTGTTCTTTAGGAGCCGTAAGGAGGATATAAAAGCTCAAAGCTTGTTGATTATCCCCTTAAAGCCATAGAAACCATGGATGTGTGTTATTTCTTCTTGTAAATTTCTGAATGACTTGTTGCGCTTCATGTACAATAACTCAAACAGCTATGAACAAGAAAAATGATGGTTGTAGGTTGGAGGTGACCTTTGTGAGAATTAAAGGTATTTATAGCTTCCTCTCATATGTAAGTGTAGCTGAGTGTTGATGTTCATGCAACAACCTGACTGAAACCTTGTCTCGACTTCTTTCTCTTCAAGGGACATATTGCCATCAAAGTTATCATATGAGCTCATATTCACAATCATTGATTTTGTTTGTCGTGGCTGAAGGAGGCTGATATCAGATATCCTTTTTCAGACTTCAACTGAATGCCTGACAACCTTGTTTAGATTTTTTTAAATGTTACAAATATCTGAATATAAAATAATTATAACTGGGCTATAACTGAGCTACAATCCCATCATGATTAAGTGGTAATGTTTTACAAATACGAATTCTAGACTTTGACGTCCTTAAAGTGCAAATCTACTTAAAGAACAATAACCAATAACAAAAGAAGAAGACCATCTCCCATTAAAACGAACAACACTGTCAAAGCATCACCTGTCTCCATAGGTTTTGGGATTGTTTGGAGGGTCCACCCAGCATGTGGGCCATGTGTGGACAATAACGAAGGAGCTAATAGAGAAATGAAACAGAGCAACGAAGCACCCTGAGGATGAAACATAACCACATATTCCCCTTGCTGTGATGAAGATGGAACTCCAGGAAAGTGAGGAGAGCAGGAAGAGAAAATAGAAACTGTAATAAAAGAGTGAGAATGAATGTGTGTGTCAGAGTATGTGTGAGAACAACAGGAAGAATATGAACACTGCAACGATTGTGTTGCCGAAAAGAATTGGACACCAAATAATCAAAAAAGGTCATTATAGGAGTTTTGAATATGTGAATGTCATCAAATTACTTCTTGCTGTTATAATTCTTACTCAAACCATCAATAAGACTTCAGAATGTAGATTCCAGCAGCGCCAGGGTTTTTAATTAAAATAAAATTGTATTTTAAAAATGTCTGGACATAAATCTACTTTTAAATGAAAGAAGAATAAAATGCTTGTCTAGATTAGGAAGGAAAGTGGGACAATGTCCTCAAGTCAAGTAGTGACTTGAGGACATTGCAACTTAGGACAAAAGTAAATTTACACAAACAGAAACAAAGATTGCTGCATTTTGTCATAATTTGAGAAACTAACAAAAATATAGCTGTAGCACTGGAACATATGAACACAGCACGAGATAGTAATCTCCATTTCTGTTCTTGCAATTGTTTACCATCTGTTTATTGATTTTGGACATGATGCAACCATTTACTAAAATAAATAGTACAGTGACTGTGTTTAGTAGTTTTCAATATGGATAAATTGCTAATGGTGTTAACTAGCTCATGATCTAATAGAATAAACCTTTATGCAGCCAGGTTTACGCCTGAGGATATTTAAGACCAAGGATGTCCCGACTGAATCAAATTCTCAACCCAAAGTTTTTGCAAATTATTCAAATTGTCCCAAACTAAACTCAGCCAGTGGTACCTGTTGCTAGACTATTGTCTTTGATAAATTTTGTAACACTCCTAGCAGGACCTATACCCAATTTAAAAAAGCAACTTATGCATTTCTATGTGCACGGCTTGCAAAAAATAAGTTCTATGAAAAGTCTGATAAGTGTTGGTGAAAAACAAATAAATTGGCACATTACCAATATAAAAATGACAAGTGTCAAAAGAAATTATTAAAGTGAGTTTTTTATGTAATTAGTTGAAAGCTATAAGGTCTGAATTTGTCTGCAGCCTCAGCAGCAAAAGTATTAGTATTTGGGAAAAAGCCTGACTTTAAATCTGGATCTACTTATGTGGACTCTGTGAGATTTCCCAGTGGCTGCAGTGCTGTTCTTCGCTTCCTCCCAGAGTCTCAAAAATTGTACATTTTAATCTTTTTTTTTTTTTTACTTTTTCATCACATGGTTAATTTCACTCTTTCCTTCAAGTATATAAGGCGATCCAGCCAAACAGTTGACAACAATCTTAATTGGAAAGTTCAACTAAGCTGAAAAAACAAACGGCTATATTCACGAAGTCTGGAGCCACAAGCAGAATAGGTAAGGTCACTGAATTGATGCACCCTTTGTGCATCAACTATGTGAAGCAAATTACTAATTCAGTCTGGCAGTGTCTGCGGAGGACTGCTGACTCAGCCTTTTCAAGCCAAAAGATTCAGTTGTCCTTTTAGCCTCTGATTGTGGGTATGATGTTTTTTCAAAGTGCTGAGCATGGCCGTTTCAGTGCAGCGAGGTCAGCTGTCCCATTAGCCACCGACATTACAAAAACACTCATTAAGCCTCCATGTTCTTTTTGGTCGCTGTCGACTTTGTCATCCTCCTCTCTCAAAGGGGTGCGTGATAAGAGTGTTTTATTTCGCTACCATTTATCTCTGGCTCTAAAAGGGGATGCTGCTTTCTCAAGGCTAGAAAAGGTCAGAGCTGATAGAGGGCTTTGATTGTTCGACTGCACAGAAACCCAGGCTTTAGAAAAAGGAAAAGGGACAAGAGGAATTTGTGTGAATGTTTTTGTGGTTTTAAAGTGAGCCGAGAGACGTGTTTTTAATTCATGATTTTCTTATGAATTTGGATGTAGCATATAAACCAACATGTTGAAAAGAAGAGACAAGTGAACATTGACACGTAAGGTTCAAAAGACACTCAAGGTGTCACTTTACTTAAATTTTAAAATAAATAAAAGTTTACGCAGTTGATTTCAATTCACTGAACATATCCATTGTTGGGAGGCAGAGCAGACTCTTGTCTCCGCTGGATGTCATATGTCCTCCCAGCTCAGGAGCAGCTACCTCATCCAGTGTCCATGCACAGTCAAAAGGCCTCAGCAGACCTACGGACCACTTAGCAAAATACGAGAAGGCCGAGGCATACAGATTTGCACTCCAGGCCCACTTTCTCTCTGCAATACAATTTCCTACCTCCTGAGATTGGGAGAAGAACTGAAAGGACACTAGACAGCATCAACATAGCAACAGCAACATATTGTAGCAGCCAAAATAGGCATCACTTTCAGTTTGAGATGCATAGAGCTGGACCTGGCCAGGTAAATTTCTCTTTTACAGGTACAAGATGAGAAACATGCAACAACAACAACAATACATCATTAATCTCATTGTTTCCTGGGCTCTCCGAACACATAAAAAAATTAAATAAAATTACAATCCTCCAAAAATTAACAGAGGAGTGGAGCAGGTTGGTACTGGTGGGGCATCTCGGAGCTTTAAACTGTGGCAGCAATTTGCGGAAAACACTGGAGGGAGCCCAGCGGTGGAACACAGAACACAAAAATGAGCCGCGAACATACAACAGGGAAAAGAATCCACAATCAAGCCTTCCTGGAGGAAACATATTTACATCCAATATATCAGCTAATGTGCCTGGGGTTACAGACTTACCAGAGACACCAATACTCACATCGATAGGAGAGAAAGAGGATGGGAACAGAGCAAAAGAAAAAAGTATCTATATGTTAAGGGCTTACAAATTGTAGGGCTTTTTTAGGAGGAGTAAAAGCAAGGATGTGGACGGAAATGGGCACATTTCTAACAGAATTTTGACGGTTTTGTTTAAAATGTTTTCAACTCTGTTTTATTTATCTGAGAAATGAGTGGAATTTAAGGGATAAAAAGTTTGAATGAGGTTCAGTGAAGAGAAGGATTGGGTAAAATGCAGGGATTACAAGAGCAGGTTCAGAGTCAAAAGATGGGCCGCTGCCAAGGTAGCTGGAGGAGGAGATGTTGGAATGGCTTCAGATCTGTGCTGAGTTAACAGAGTTTTCTGGTCAGCTGATGGCAAAGTAAAATGACGTAGTGGAGCTACCAGATATAACCAGTTTCATCGTCCTTATCCTCATCCTCGTCCTCGTCATCCTCGATAGTTCCCCGGGGGTGGATCCGGCCCCGCCTTTTCTTCTGTCTGCTACGTTCACTGTGTGATGGCTCCTCCTCCTGGTCATCGAGGAGAATGACAGCACCGCCGCTACCAAAGTCCCCCGATGTCTCTGGATCCTCATCTGTGAATAGATTACCAATAACCAAAGACAAGTACGAGTCAAGAACAACTACATGATCACATTTTATTTCTTTATATTTTGCTTACAAGACCAGACTTTCTTGTAATATTTTAAAATAGTCTTGATCGATGGTTCCTCAAGCTTACGTAGTGTATTTAAAAGCTTTTCTCAGATTTTCTAAAGAACATTTAAAAGTTAAATTATTTCATAAAGGGTGTTATATTTCAAGTATTTATTATATATATTCATGTACTGTACATACACAGCTTGGAGACAGAACTCACAAAATAACCTTTTAAAATTGATTTTCTCTTAAGTTGGTCCTAGGCTATATCAAAACTTTCTGAGAAACTGAATGTTGTCTTCATTACCTGTAGACTTAATAATCAAATTAACAAATACAAACCCTTGAAATATATCACTGATACACATCACTTTCTGGATTAAATTACCTCAATAAATCTACTTTTCCATGATTTCATTACATACAGAAGTAGATCTTCGCAAATCTCCTTGGTTTTGGAAAAGTAGTTTTATCTTTGTTTGGCCTCTGAAGAAAATCTTTGTCTTTTTAGATACAACTGAAGAAATGGGAATAAATTGCATATTTGGAACAGTCTATTAGTTGAAAAATGATTAAATATTAAAATCCTAAGATGTGTTATGTGCAGACAAAACTTCGGTTCAATAATTGGGTGATTAAACTTGTTTTGCCCGAATGATTCAGAAATCAGAGTTAAGAAGTATGGAATAAAAATAAATAAATAAAAAAAAACTTTGACTGAAAACGGTCAGAAACTGAAATAAACAGGCAGCAGAAATTCAAATTAGAAAGGCGCTCCAGAAAGCCTTGAGAACCACTGATCCAGAGCACATTAAAAGTCTGGCTTCTTAGAAGCAAATAATTATTAACTGAGAGATGACCCTGTAGTTTTGCACAGTATGGTATTTCCCACTGACGTTCCAAAATTAGGTTCCTCACAGGTTGGGATGTACAGGCGCACTCTCCCATTGTTTCCACCTCATCATTTCTTGTATTTAAGCCAAATGAGTGGAGAGCTGCGAGACTTGCTGTATGCATGGGGGAATGAGAGAACTCCAAGCTGCAATAGCCTGAAGCTATTCAGGCTTAGTCTGATGAGCTTGTTACACCACAGACAAAAGGAGTTCTGTTGTCTGTGTTTGTCTGTGTGTGCATCTGTGTGTGTTCTGTGACTGGATAAACACCTTATCAATATTGGAAGCTGCAATTACTGGCTTAGACTAGGCTGGCATTCGACTGAGCTGTAATGTGTGCTTCTGAGTCCACCGTTTGATTGGTAATCGCTATGTCTGCCTGAATTTTTGCTTGCTAATTATTCTGGGGGTTTTTTGGTTTTTTTACACAGTAAAATCACTCTGGAATTGATTTATACCAAAGTGTCGTTTTTTTTTTATTACTGTTTTCTTTGAGTCTCTGCTGCTGGCATGCAAAGTGTGGTTTTAAAATGTAAAAACATTTTCTTATTTATATTTCAGTCTCATTACTCTCCTCCACAAAGTGTGACTCCGTTGCTGTTCCTAAATCACATTTCTAAGACTTTCTTTTTCACATTGCTGTCCCCTGTGAGTGACAAATATTTCTATTTGACTTGCAAGATAGAAAGTGGGAAAAGATATAAGAAGTAGATGAAGTGGGACATCGCAGAAACTGTGAGAGTGGCTCTAGAGGAACGGCCGATATGATAACTGATGTCTAGATAGAGGTGAGAAATAAGTACAGCGTGAGAGTCTAACAGAACAAAGCAGCAAAGCAAACCTACAGTAGCTGCTTTCTATGTATTGTTTGACTTTGAGACACATCACAGTCTATTCTCTATACTATAAAATGTAAAGTGTAGCATGACCTGCCCTTCTTTAAATATAAACTTATTCAACTGCTTTCCTCCAGGTCGAACTAAATATTCCATGTAGCAAAACATCTTTTCTACATGAGCTTGCTTAGGTGAAAAGTTCCTGCAAGATTATTTTTTGTTTTCCATCCATACAAACTCTGCAAGCTCAATCAACTTAAACCTTAACTTATAAAGGACAATTTTACATTTTTAACAGCAGCAACCTGCTCCTTTATGATCCACGGTAGAGAAACTTCATACATCCCAAGTCCATTACCAGAAGACACCAGTACCACCTGCCTGCCTCAAAGCGACATTTCAAATTGAACAGCTGCTTGTGCCAAATTTTCCACTCCAATTTTCCAATCTGTACACTTGCAGAGATCCAGTCAGGATTGTGTTAGGTGTAGAAACCCAGCACAAATTAAAGTAAATGCCTTAACTTCCTGTCCAGTTGTGACAGTTTTGGTGCTAAAATCAAACAGAACAAAATTAAAAAGAGTTTCATTTTTCCAGACTTTCTTGTTTTAGATATTAGAACTCAGAATTACATCATAAAATTGTTTACATTTATCTAAAATGTTTAGATAAAGTGTCAGTTTGTGTTGATTCTTAATAAAGAGAAACATACAGAAATGATCTTATGTAACAAAGAACACAAATTTCTGGAAATTTGGAATAATTTCAGAAAAACATTTGTTGATTTTTGATAGATTTTGAGACATATTGGTATCTAAACATTAATATAGTTCAAAGTAGTTTAGTAATAATGCAAAAGGAGAAGGAAAGACAGATCTTATGTTTCCACCTATATCTGACCTTCAAAGCAAAAATAAACAGAGATTAGGTCAGGAAGACCACCAATTATGAAGTCTTTCTGCTTCAGAAAGATTAATAGTGTGAACATGTTAGTGTAATACATAGTTTATTAGTAATGGTTTTACCGCAGTTAGGGTTGCCCTGTTTTCTCGATCCAGCGATCTCGTTGCCATATTTGTCCACACACCAACACTGGCCGGTGCTGCCATGACACTGGGTTGGTTTGTAGTAGCCCTCCTCAGTGCAGCGAGGAATATAGGAGCCTAGAAGCATTTAAAAAAGATCAACAAGAAAACGTAAAAAACACAGAAGACAAATTGGAAAGAAAATAAAGTTAAGTGAAACAAGAAAGAAAGGATTAAGAACATTAAGTTTGTGAGGATGGAACATGCTGTATAATTCGATTGCTGCCAGGGAGAGGGTACACGTTTTCGTCCAGAAGTAGGAACTAAAGTTCTTGTGTATTCACAGGGGGAGTTTAACAATCAATTACTCCTGTGAAGGTTGCAGGACAACAACCATACATCCTGCTTAAGTGGACACAGTCACTCTCAATAACACAGACACAAACACGCATCCACACTCACTGTTTCACACACACCGGTTCTCCGTTACCTTCATTTGACCCAGTCGCAGCTTATTTTTGAAGTCCTTTCACTGTGAGCAGGAACAATATAAAATCTACCCAATTCTAACAGTGGCGTTTTAACAAAATGCTTGCTGATTTTAAAATCCACCACTGAGATTTTTTGAAATTTAAAAGATAGGAATATGTTTGTTGTTCTAGTGCATATGTGTGTGTTTTAATGAAGGACATCTAAAGTTGAATGACAGCCATCATTTTTTAACACTTACCTATGAGGCTCTTTCTTCGACTCTGATTCTGGATCCTGCTTTTCTCAGTCTGACAAGGAAGTCCTGCAGTGAGAGAGGACACAAGATGGCTTCATTAAATCGATTCACAACAAAACTGAAAACAGATCATCAGATGCAACGCACCTTCTTTGTCACTCCTTATATTTTGTTTCTATGATCATCCCAAACTTCCTCTGACCTATCCTGTTACTTTAGTCAAACTAAGTGGCAGAGCCAGAAAACTTTCATAAGGGTGGCCAGGTTGGAACTGTTGCTCACTCGATGGTTTTTTATTAAAAGACATAAAACAAAATGTATAGAATAACATTTTTTCATGTTCTGCTTTAGGTTTAAATTGTCACAGATGTTCCCACATTTTCCCAATCCTCATGTACACTTTCCTGTGTACATCAGTTCCTGGGGGTGGTATGGTGATGGCCAGGTCCTGCTACAGCAAACCAAGACACTTCAAGCTCTATGCTTCACCGCTGGTTTGATTTTATTTTTCTGGAATGCTTTATTTGCCAGAGGTCTGGTGTCCAAATGCTTCTATTCTACATTGATCTTTCCAAACAATTTTAAAAAAAGCACTGCCTTTGTCTGTGTTCAATCTGGCTCTTTTTGTTTTTCTTGGAAAGGTTTTCTCCTGGCATAAATCTCATAAAGGTTATACGTGTTCAGTCTGTTTCTAATTGCTTAGTTATGCTTTTTTTTATAACAGCAGCAAGAGCTTGAATAAATGTGGAGGTGTTCTCATTTATTCCTCATCAGAATTTCCATTTCTCCAAGGAATCTCAAGATAATCAGAAAACATTGTAGTGCAGATGTGACACCTGGTGACGTGGCGTTGTGTGGCCAGGAAAAGGGCAAGAGAAACAATATAATAAAATTGTTTTTCTATTCACTAAAATTACGTCTGCAAAAGCATCACAATTGCCTTCTCGGTATAATGAAGTTTTTCCAAGTTGGGGGAAATATATCAACATTTGAACATTCTGGTTTGAAATTAGTCTGACTGGAGGAAAAATTTATTTTAATGTTCAAGTAAAGCTCTTCAGAGTAACTTAAGACTCTTTCACTTTGATTTCTTTATGTGTGTGAGCTTTCGAGACAACATATTATCGCTCCCCTCATTTACCTTCAGGCTTCTGGAAGCAGTAGCACCACTCGTTGTTGGACAGCTTGCCATCCTTAAAGGAGTCACAGGAGTTGAAGAGAGGCTTCATGCACAGCTCGTACTTGTCTAAATAGATGGCATTCAGCTCTGATTGGTCCAGCAGCAGGTCGAAGTTCATGTCAAGCTTGTTGAACATCCAGCCCAGTGAGTCCTTACAAATGGGTAATATGCTGGTGTCAAAATCTACAGGAGGAGTAAACAAAAGAATTAACTATTGGAAGTATAAAACATGTCTGGATCATTTCTTTTCACAGCAGCAAAGCGAGATCTGAGCCAAAGCAAGTGTTGACAGTGACGGGGCTGAGATGTGTTGAGACATGCTGACATAACAGGGAACACAGCAGGGTCACTGTCAGCATCAACATCATCTCTGGCGTGTTGAAGGGGCCTCCGTGTGCGTGTGTGTGTGCTTGTCAGAAATAGATGATACATTTAGGCACAAAGAGAGAAAAAAAAATATCACAGAGGGGAAGGAAAGCGCTCACGTCCGGTGGTGGAGTCAAAACTGTCAGAGGATTTGAGGTCTCTGTTGGCATCGAGGTGTAGGACTCCAAACCAGTCCTTCAGTTTGGCAGCCAAACTGTGGAGCTCTGCGTCTGAGCAGCCTGCACACAAAACGACATAAAAGCACCAAATAATGAGAAGGAATGCAGTCGCTCTTGCTGCTGTTATCACTGCAGAAAATAACTTATCATTACTCACTTCTTATCAGAGATTCACTTTATGAATGTTTTCTTTCTTTTGTTTATTCTCCCCGAGCAAACACAGAAGGCTGATAACACATACTAAGCTTCTGCTATCTCCTGACTGTTAGACACACAAATTTGGTAACTATTTTGTTGTTTGCATGTCTGCTTTTATTTCCACCCATTTGGAGTTGAACCCCTGATCAAATAAATGATTTTATGGGAAACCCAGTTGAACACAGACATAACACGGATTTATTTGAAATTTGTTTCCTCCTGGCTCAAAAAAATAAATGAATAAATGGCAATCTTTCAGTGGCAGTTGCATTTTTGTTCGATAAATGCGTGTCTGTACATCTATCCTAGATCTCACTCCTCCGTGCAACCATAAAGAAGGCTGTGGCAGCAGGGCCATGCATGTTGATGTTTCTGTTCATCATTCTACCCACACGGAGCACCAGCAGAACCATGTATTTAATGACATCTCTGATAACAAAATATAAACAAACAGAAGAAAAAAAAAAACCCTGGTTGTTTCAGTTAGACTGACAAAGTCTGCCTACAAATCAAGCAGAGTCTGCCTCGTTTTTCCTTCTCTGTCTTCTTTCTCCTTATCCTGCGTGTGATTGACAGATTCTTTTCGCCTCATTCTTTTTTCTTTTTAGAGCTTGATAGATGAGTCCAAAGGGCAGACTCATTCTCCAGCTGGAACAGAGCCTGCCAGTCTAATCTCTGGCAGGTTCATGCAGTACTTGTGTACTGCATGACATAAGTTCGTCATGCAGTACAGTGCGAAGGGGGAAGCGGGTCGGGATCTGAGTTTTCTATGAAAACCCTTGATACACACTGAAGGTTTATTTTCATATGGATAGCTTTTGTCACTTGTTTTACAATTCAGAACATCTGTACTCGGCCCACCCGAGTCGATACTTTCTTGTTTTCTTTTTTTGCTGCAATTACAGCTGCAAGTCTTTTGTGGTGTGCCTCTTCAGCTATTCACAATTAGGGACTGAACGTTTTGACCATTGTCTTTGCAAACAAGCTTAATGCAAATCCAATCTGGTCGTCTTTTAACTTTCTATAAGAAAAAAAAGAAAACAGGAAAAAAAAAAACCATGCATCTTTTCCTCCTACTTAACAGTCACACAGTCCCTTGTATTGGTCTATCAACTAAATTTCCAATAACATGCTTTAATGTTTATGGTTGAAATGTTATAATAAGGAATATTGTTAAAAAGTTTAGATGTATGAACACTTCTTTGCAAGACACCCTACATATGAGTTTCATATATACTGTTCACACACACAGACCAAAAGAACAGAGTAGTCATTATCGACATAAAGACCCAAATACGTCTTCAAAACGTCTTCAAAAGGACATCATAGATAACTACAGGAAAACAAACATACCAAGGAAACATAAAAAAAGTTCTACTAAGAACTTTACTCATTATGTAAAGTTCTTTTCCTGTTGGGTCCTACTTCTTGTCCTATTTTTAAGTCGTGTCCTGCATATACACACATGGAGGCACACACTGTATTTCTCAGTAATAGTTTGAGCCTCTGCACGACGGTTTCTATAAAACAGCAAATGCCCGAGGTAACAGACAGGAGCTGCATCAGAGGACAGATAACATTTATCTCCCAAGCGCTCAGAGTGACATTACCTCTGGAATTACAAGGTGGGCTCTCTGTGCATGTGCAAGTTTGAGTATTATAATCCTTCAAGAACATCCAGATAAAATGTCCTATTTCAGAGTTTATGTCTTTATGTATCAATGTATTTACTTCCACACTATAGAGCAGAGGACAAAACAAGAATTCAAAAACTTATTTCTAAAACTAAACCCACTCAAGGGTTTTTTTTGTTTTGTTTTTTTAATCTCCGAATCTTTACATCAAAACCAGTTTGTACTTCTAGTTCTTCATTTTTAAGGCCTGCTAAATTCCCTCTGGTGAATGTTCCTATTTTCTTTCCTACTTTTTATTTCATCAGTTCTGCAAGTTTCATTTATCACACCTGGTGAATAACCTTATTTCTTTTTTGGACCTAGAAAATCACTTTGATAATTCTCACTCTTATGTTTCTCTTACCTTCATTGCTATGAGAGGTTTATTTCCCAATTCTCTTTAGACATCCCCAACTGATGGGAACCTGAGAATTTCTCCTTTTTCCCCCCTTTTAGTCTTCTGAGTAAATTCTCTTGGACTTGGGCTTTGTTCTCCAAGTGTCTGAATATTTTTTCCAGGGAGGTTTGACACTTCAGTCTGTTTTAGAAGTAAGCTTTAAAAGTTCCCCTTTATTTGACGCTAAAAATATTTTTCAGTTAAAATCACTATGCATCAAGAAAAGTTAATACATTTCATACTTTGTACATCTTAATTTTTAACTTAAAAAAATAATAAATTTTCTTTTGCCTGCTCTTTTGTTTTAATTTAAGCCATTTCTCCAAACCATCAGAAGCTTAAGTCTTTCCATCTTGCTTAGCAGTTTTATATTTGTTTTATATTTGATTCAAAGAGATATATAATATGGAAAATAAGTTCCACAGCATTTGTTTTAATAAATATGTTTCAAATGATACATCACTATGTAATTTGTTAAATTGATATGTTTCTCACAGTTATTTCAAGAGCTTCTTGCTTTTACCCCTCACAGGAGGCTTCTTGTGCGATACGTTGGTCATGATAAACCTTTCCATAGGACTAAACCGACTGATACAAATAATTTTACATTATTTCTACCATTATTATGATTTTATTTTACCGAGGCATTATCTGAAACATGACTCTGAATCTAATATGGTGCAGGAAAGCATTGATCAGCTATGAACATGGAACATCACAAGCTGAACTAGTGTGAATTTCTGATCAGTTTACCATGGCAACCACCAGCAATGACTGCGCTGGAGTAGATATCCAAAGGTGATGAAACAGGGTTAAAAGATTATACCCAGCTGTAGGAAAACATAAGATTTTCTGATCTATATTTGTTTTTCTTTGTGGTTTCTATTAGTTTAAGTGTTAATCCTCATAAATCTGCAACAAAATGAGGAACCAAAGAAGAAGAATAGAAATGTTGTAGAGTCTATCTTTTCCTCTATCTCTTTTAGCTTCTTTTAACTGCTTACACGCACACATTGCATCTTACATAACCATGTTTATGTGTGTCTGCTGGCAGTCATACATAAACAGACTGAAACTGATTAGACTACACTTTAGGGAGGGTACAGATTGCAGAGAAGAATAAAAAGCTAAACTTGCTCTACAATCTTTGCCTCACTTGGTTCCATCCATAAGATGAGCTAAGTGTGGCCCCAGCGCTGGATGGTGAATGTAACTCCGTATCTGATCCATTTGTACGACATGTATGACTTGTAACATTTGATCATTTTTCGGCATTAAAGCCTGCTTTTATATATAACCAAATTTCATTATTTCTCAAGGTAATTTACATTCGGGGGTTCGGGTCGGGTCCTGAAACTGGCAAACGGACCTGGTGGAGCACAGAGACAAAAATGTATGAACTCCAACAAAAAGAAGCCAGAAATCTTTGCTTAAAGCTGCAGTCGTTAACTTTTAAAGTCAATCTTTTAAATATATGTTGATGACACCAAAAGCTCAAGTCCAAAAGTGGTTAGCATCGTTATAAGTGTTGTTCTTTGTCTCTGCATTGACCCTCCCCTTTTCACTCAACGACCTCTATTTAATCAAGTTTGACCCACTGAGATCAAAACATCTCTTTTGTGGCAGCATACAAAAAACACTCAGTTGCAGCACATAATCACAATAAACATAGACAAACAATAAAATGTATACGGATACACTCAAGTAAAATATTTCTGCAATTTGAGACGGGAGGTTGTAGAAACTGTTATACAACCTGCTGTTTAAAGTTTAAAAAGATGAAGATGACATGCTGTCAAGAATAGTCCTGTCAATGAAAACATACCAAAGGTCAAGCTGGCACACATGCAAGATGGCAGTTTAATTTAAGTATACAAAAGGCTGTGATGAGGTATGGCTCTATAATTTGTAATAAACCTCAAAGTGTCATGATACATGAGGTCCAGCATGTGAAGACACTGAGCAGAGGTATTCATGTATAATGCAGCAGTATATACAATATTCAAAAGAAAAGCTGACGCCACCAATTTCTGTTTTACCCTAAAATAAAAGCAATATTTCAAAAATAAAATCCAATTAAAAGCTTCAGCTTCTTTATAGTACACTATATATGTATTTTAAGAAGACAAATTGTCATTGATTAAGAACCCAAATATTTGAATGTAGATATAAATATATATATTTTTTTACCATGACTAGTGATGACAAACTGGTTTGATCTCACTGTTGTTGAAAAACACATTTTGTTTGTCAACTTTCAAGGCAAGTTGAATCTGTCAAAGTTGTACTTGAATTCTATAAACTGCATTCTGCATGTATGCAAAGACTTCTGTGGAAGTGGGTGAAAAGCAACTGCCTCATTCAAAAAAAGACATTTTATGGGAATTGCAGTTTTAAGTTCGATATAAAACACTCATTTCATAACTTGGACTGATCTTCTATCCTCCTCTCTTACCACACATGAGAATGCACTCTCTTTTATGTCTACAAACTGGGATCCATAAGAAACGGGATGGGCTGGAGGGGTTTGCATCTTGCCAATCCATAAAATTCTGCACTATTTTGAGATGCTGAACCGGTTCCAGTTGCTTTTTATGCTGATAAACAGGTCAGACTGACAAACTATAACAGCCAAAATTGCATCATCCCTAGTCACGTCAATCACTTAAATATTAAACTTTGTGGAAGTGTTTTTTTTTTTTTTTTGTAGTTCAGTATCCAGACTCTGTATCTCTACAGCTGTGTGCCTACTTCAAATACACTATTCAAAACACCATCAGGAGACAGGCCTTGGATTTGTCAGCTGTGTTTTTGTCATGTAACTTTGTAATCAACAAAGTTTGGAATAGAAAAGACAGAGTTGCTCTATTCCAAATAGAGAAAGTGGGCGGTTATCACCTTGAGACTTCAGTTGTCTGATAAGATCAAAATGAAAGCTAGCGAGGGAGACCAGATGATAGGACACAGAGATACAGGATGACACTTCTTAACAAGGTAACAGAGGGAGAAAGAAAAACGAACTGCAAAAGTCAGGTAGGAGATATGAAGAGGATAGAAGGTCAGATTCATTAAAAAGATACAAGGGTATGTCTGATTTTTTTTTTCCTGTGCCCGGAGCTATCAACCTCCCAGAGCAATCCCACAGGCAGTGAGTTAAGGTTAGTCCAGATAATGATCAGTAATAGACTCTGTGCTCGGTCTCAGAGACAGGTAGAGATAAATATGATAGGGACAGAGGAAAGCCCGTTGAAGTTTCAACCTTTAAAAGGATCCTGTTTTTCCACCTTTTTCACATCAGAACACATTGCCCATGTTGGTAAAGGATTCATGCGACACCAATTAAACTCTTCTTAAAATCTAAGAGAATTGTGTAGTATTTGTCAGAGAACTCTATGATATTTAGGAAAGAGAGAAGTCTGCTAAAAAAGTTCCGCTTTAAGCTCTTTTTGGCTTAAGTCTAACTGAACAGCAAAACACAAGAGAACATTTTCAAAAGTGCAACAAAATCAGGCTACTGTTCACAGTTATACCTGCTAGCTGATGAACCCACTATCTCAGTTTCAGCCTCTTTAGCAACGTTCATATGAGTTTGAACATGTCGACACTGACAAGAAGCAGACAAACACTTTCCTTAATAGCTCTTAAGCATGCTAACCTTCTTCATTCAAGGTTAGGAGGTGTTGGGTTCACTGACGCCTGGTGATTAAGGCCAACTTCAGAAGAAGCAACTTACTATGTTACAAGTGAGAAAGCCTTTACTGTTTTGAATCCCTGCCTTGTGCAGAAGATGGCACTTGGCTCAGAACTACCTATATAGATTTATAAGGCATTTCAGAGAGCATTATCAAGCAAGAGAGCAGTTTGATGCATCAGTGTAAATGGGTGAAGCTGCACAAGGGCAAGTTACATTTCTCTGGCCAATGATTGGTGCATACAGAAACTCCTTTGATCAACATTAGCTGGTAGCTGGAACATGACGAGGGAGACATGTTATTATGTTAAAGAAAGAACCTCTATGGTGCCTTCCTCTTGGATTCAGAGTTATTAAGTTCTCTGGTTATGAGCACATTCTCCAAGATAGAAAACAATGCATCATTGAGGCAAAAAACAGATAAGCTCCTCTGGTATGATTTTATCCAATGGTTGTTTACAATGCAATGAATTACCATTCATTTTATGTCTGTATTTTAATGATCTGTGGTTTATGTTGCATGAAGGTTGCATATAAAGTGTCTCAAACATTTCAATATAAAGTATTCAGTTTCCTACATTTTTTCAAGACATAAATTTTCTTTCTAAACTAAATGCTTTGATTCTTGATTTAAAGTCAAGCATCCCAAGGCCTGAAAATGGTCTCCGGGCCACAGTTTGGACATCCCTGGTATAAAGTATCAGTGGCTCGCCATTTTGAGGGGAATAAAAATTGTCACCATTTAAGGTAGGAGTTGCAATGTGTCAATGTTTGCTCAATTTATTTGTGATTTCGGATGAAACATTTATTCTCATTAACATTCAGTATCAGTTTTTGATGTGGGCGATGCAGCTCAGCCCCCAGGGTGGCATAGAAAAGAGGATGCAAAAAGCCTCCAGGCGAAAATAGAAAGTCATCTGTCTTTTGAACCCCACCAAGTTTTCTACTGAGGATATGTACAGAGAATTAGGAATGGATACCCCAATTTGTTGGGTAGGGTGTAAGAATATATTGGTACTCCAGCATCATAATCAACAGCTAATGATGCAAATCTGATTTGCAGGTTCTAATTCAATTAAATTACAGAGCATGTTTGAGGGAGGCTGGCTTGCATTTGATCAGCTAATTATAAACCTAACACACTAATGTTGGTCAACGCTGAACTGCAATATTCTACAATAAATAGAGATTCTGTAAAACATAACTTTAGATCTATCAAATCTTTATTACAGCAAAACATTTCCAAAACAAACAAATTTCAATGGAATCATATTTGGGATTTTTCTGGGAAGTGGGCGTGTGTGGATCACTCAGGGGAAATCGTGCACAGAAGGATAGGCTCCCCCAGGGCATCACTCACACAGGAACCTACGCTGTTAGTGTGGGATTAGGTTAAATATATTATTAGGTTGCGTAATAAGTAAGAGAAAAAAACAGTTCCTTAAAGCAAAACTAACTCAGAGAGCTTGCATCCAATGCTGAATAATTCTTTAATCTATTCATTATGAATATTATCAGGGGGGCTGCAGCAATAAGGAATTTAGCCATCTTCCCTCCACCCTGATTGATTTGTTTAATGTAAAAAAAAAACAGGATCATTCTTGTAATTCCTACTTTTTTTAGGTAAATGAGCAAGATTCCACTATTATATTTTTATGAGGATAATTAAAATATTTCTGCAGTGTTTTGTGCTGAGCTTATCAAAACAGCAGTTACTCAAGTGTCTTATGGGTTTATAATTTGTTGTCGCCTCAGCACCAACGACTAAAGAACTTCTAGTTTTACAAATAAAACCTTAACTGAGCACTGGATATGAGATAAGTCACAAATGTCTGGTTAGCTTGAAAGTCGACATAATTCATTTATTTTTTCAGCTTGTGAAAATTAAAGCTCGAAATACATTATGTTCTCAATGGACCTTGAAATAAAAGAAATATACTGTTCAAACGATCAATTTATTGTTTTTTTAAATAAAACAGACTGACAATTTTATTGTGCATTCACAAAGAATTAAGATTAGGTAAAATAATATTTTATAAAGAGCAAGTTATGAATTGGTGGTATCTACCGTTGTTTTTGGAAAGTTATTCTAAAGTTATTAAAACCACAATATGGGCTTTTCATTACTTGTGATGAAGTGTTTCAAGGGTAATTTTAAGCATGCAATTAACTATTATAGCAAGCTCATCATTTATTGTCGTAAAGGTAATGTCTCAAGGTCCTGAGTGGGGGTGCATGATGGGACGCATCACCACATGCTATCTATGACATTAAGAATTAGAAGTACAAATGGGCTAGCCATGACACCATTGAAAAATAATCTCCTGCATTTGCATAGATCCCTATTAAGTCCAAGGACTCCAAAGACTCCAAAGACTACAATCAGCAATTCACGCATTTATACCCCGTTAGCGATAAGCTACATTGCAGCCACAGCTGCCCAGGAGGAGACTGGCAGAAGCGAGGCTGATATTTAATTGCTGCCAACATATCCTCTGAGCAAGGAGGATGAAGTATGAAAGTATGAATAATTGTGCAACAATTATTGTGTAACAATTGTTACACAATAAAGAAATAAGAGCACAAAACTAGAAAAAGCTGACTTTTTAAGACACACCAAAACTGATGTGCAATGTCTCTTCACACTGGTAAGAGCTCAAAAAATCTCTACACAATTGGCATGTGTTGGTAGAGCACAGGAAGTGTGGAGGCAGAAAAGAGGACAGCACAGTCTGTAATCGTGTGTACTCCCTGTGGGGCAGACATTCCAGAAAAAAAAAAAAAAAAAAAAATCTAACTTAGTTAGAGGATTTATTCCGTTCAGGCTCCAACAGGTCTCTTTGATTTTTCTTGCGATGCCTTTGCTTCACAGAAGCTGACACAAAATGAAGCATTTGCACTTTAAAAATCTCACTGACCATAATCAGCATAGACATGGGACTTTCACCTGCTGAATCTCTGTGTGCCAGCTTGAGTCAGTGTTTTACATGAAAAAGTGTTGATGTTCGCTGTGACAGCAGTGCTGCAGCAGAGGAGATGACAGATCAAATTATATCTCAGTGCCATGGTGACAATTCACTAACCTTTGCTGACAGCCACAAAAAGAAAACAGCTGAAGTGGATTTCAAACACAAACATTCATGATTCATACATACATTCAGTTACAAATATGGTGCAATATTTGGCATTCATCAAAATTCTCAGCTTCAGGCACTATTTGGATTTTTCCAGTGCAAAATGGAAAGGTTATCCTTTCAAGTAATTTGTTTGTCCATTTCATTGAAGAATGAATAGCAGCTTGATCTACTAGACACAGAATGTGTTTTAAAAACGTTCTTTCTTTCCATGTTATGTATCAAGTATAGCAGACTCAATAATCACACACAATATTTTTCATTTAACACACAATGTTAAATGAAAAATATTATCCTTCTCAGTGTTCATAAGTAAAATACTACAACTAATTAAAGCCTGGGTAATATCCAGTTTTAATGCAGTGAGCCTTCCTAAAATATACCGGAGGGTTCAGTATCACTGCCTCTCTATAGACTTGTAATGCTGCTAAAGAACTGCATGTATTCTAGGGCATTTCAAGGTTTTCTGGTTGATTTAAACTTTATTTTGTTAGATCAACAATATAAATAACATCATAGCACAAAGTAATCTAAGCAAAAAAAAGAACAAAACAACAAATACATAATATTGAGGTGAAATAAACATTCAGAATCAGAATATTACTTGTGTCAAAGCTGAGGGGAAGTCCCAGGAAGCTTCAAATGCCTCTCTTCCATTGAGTGCTATGTCAGGGGTTATTGTGCTGTGGTTCGGTACGTCAATTTGTTTCTATTGTAAAAGGGACCCATGAAACATTCCTGCCCCCCCTTTAGTTGTAGATCCATACGACAACAACACAGTTAGAGTGGAGCTAGTATGACGCCATGTTAGGTACTTGGGTTTAATCCACTGAGAATCCAACTGACGGTGGAATTGCTCTCCTCAATACAGAAAAGAAAAAATTGGTGTTCTGTACAAGAGTTACTACCAAGGGAAGAGCTTCAGAGGGTGCTGGGAGGACAGTGGCCCCGTGGCCTGAGGGGGGTTCAGACGGGAGACAAAATAAGATATCAGGGATCCAATCCGCTATCACATCTAACAAGAGATGAATCAGGCAGAACCTTTCCTAATGAACATGGTGTACATAGGATTGTATGGGTTGCCCAGTCAGGGTTGACTCATGGTTGCTAAAAACTTTACAAGACCAATTGATTTTACTGATGTAGTGGGTGTAAAATATTGAATAAAATGTTGTGCTACATGACTGGCTTTATTTTCACTCTTACATTTAACATTATGACACGCAAAATTACAAGTGGATAGCCCACATTGTTTCCAAGTGTATTCTGGGTAAAACTTGTCACCAGCCGTCCACCAACGTCATTATCAGTCACTTGGCAACAGATGGCAGACTAACCAAAGCATTTTTACGGACTAAGTTAACATGAGTGGAGCTCCATGAAGCGGCAAAGTGAAAAGGATGAAAAAATGACAGCAAGGACAAGCCAAAAACTGGATGCATATTTTGTTTGTTGTCTTGGAGATGAACCAGACTTTTTTGTTGGTAGCGATTCCAGTCCTTCAAGGAAGCCAGGCTAGTTACAAGTAGCAACTTGAGTTACATTAGTCCTGATCCCAACCCAATGCTGACTTGTTCCGCTAGTGGTGACTACAATCACTCCACTAAACACAAAGCGTCATTGTGAACTTGTTTTTACACCTCTGGCAGCAAATCTGCACCAGTTTTTAATCAAAATTATTTAAAGGAAAGCCACTGATATTTAGTACAGCCTATTGCGCAATTATTCTAAAGCACTGCACTTTACCTTTTACATATTTTTGCATAATTTTTTTTATTTTTGCAGGATATAAATGTCCAGGAATAAACAGCATGTGTTTGGTTTTAAAAATAGGTTTCTGACTCTAAATGTGCAGGTGGGATATTTGTGACTCTGCTGCAAATGTTCAAATCCAGCTGCAACCTGTGGCTATCAGTAAACCCAGAGGATTGATTGCACATATCACATGGAAACAATCATTTAACTGTTTCCATGGGAATGCAATGTGACGCATAGAGAAATTTTTCTTCACTTACTGCTTTCCCCATCTGTTTACCATTTTGCCTTGTTGATCTAATGTGAAACTGAAAAATCTCTGCCTCTTCCAAGTGTACAAACTTTCTCTGTCTAGTAGATAGTTTGAAGACCGTCTGTTCTGAAAAGTGTAGAAAGAGTTAGCAAAAAAATAAAAAATAAATAAATAAATAAATAAAGGATCAGAATTTGAAACATAAAAAAAGAGGGCGTAATCAAGGATCAAAGAGGTAAAAAAAAAGTCTAATCATTCGCTACAATTTATAAATAGACATTTGTTTCTCCTGACAACTTCTTGGTTCTTAGGGTTACCCTAAGAACCATGCTCTCAGTAAACTGAACACATAATTATAGTTTAATCTGAGCAAAGACAGGTGGGAATTAATGTGACAGAAGTCAAGCTGGTATAACACTTTTCTATAACAGCGTCAATTCTAGTTCTCTCCATCATTCAGGCTTAAACTGGATACAAGACAAAGTCAGTACCCTTAATTAGGAGACAATTTCAGTTTGCATTAAAATGTGTGTGATGAACCTTGGCACCGACATAAACACCCCCTAATCTGAGGCTGATTAGAGGAGATCTGCAAGGGAAGGATGGGACAGACAGATGGATGGAAGGACAAACAGGTATTTACAACAAATTCAGTAACACCGCCTCCCCACCTCCCTGCTCAAGATTAAGGAAGCCTGTAAAAATAACAATCCATCCTTTTCGGAGCTGCTTTCTTTTAGATTGTATTTCTCCACTACAATCCCTCCATCCATCTGCTGAAATCCCATTTTCATGACAAACAATAAGACACACACACTCACTCCATCACCAATTCCTGCAGCTGTCACATAATGGGGGGTTGAGGGAGCTTGAGATGCGAGAGGGAGAAAATAACACAAGTAAAGGGAAGGTTGACAGGGGAAGGGAAAGAAACGGAAAACACTGAGAATCACCAATGAGTTTGAAGAACCAAAAGGAGCTTTACTGGATGGCGAGTGAGTCACAATGGTGAGTTTTTGGTCCTCAAAGGGACTTGGAAAAAATGAATCTTCTTCAGTCATCCCTTTGTCTCTTTACCCCGATATCCTACAACGTCCTGAATAATCTACATGCTATGTTCTAAGCACTCATTAAATCACAAGCAGAGACAAAAGACAGATACAGAACTGCTTAATTGACCTACTTATTTCTCTAAATAGATGAAAGTCGGCCATGGATGCTCTGTACTTACCGGCCTTCTCTGTATTATGTGATGGTTTGCTGAACTCCTGACCAGGTAAGCAAGGGCACTGTCCATCACATTTAACTGAGATCGTCTTCCCAGACAAGCAGCTTTGAAACTCCAATTTGCACTGGAAGGACAACAAAATAGTAACATTTCTATTAATCCCAGAAGATTAAAGCAACCTTGTGATATAAAGACATCTGACTCAGCTACAGAACAAAAATGATGTGAGAAAACAAAAAATAATGTGTCGGGAAAAATCTGTCTTTCCAAACACTTTCCAAGGGAATGTTCCCTGCTGGATCCAGGGAACATTCAGTTAACCTCCGTCCTACATCACTTTTTAACCACTTATGTGGCAGCTTTTTGTACAATTAACAAAATTAGGGTACATATAAATAACAATATCAATATTTGGAGCAGTAAGGCTTTCAAACCAGAGGTGACTTGTGCTATTAAATGGCAGTATATGCCATGTCTGCAAACATGGCCGTGATAAATGCATATAAGTTCTTTTAATGCAAATGTAATTCTACTTGCGTTGAAATTTTCAAACTCTAGCCTTGCAAGCTAAACATTACCTTAAATGTATCTTTAAAAAGAAACAACTGGAAATGGCAAAACTCTGTGATAAATAGATAATTTATTGAACATTTGTGAAGCAGTTTTTAACTTTTTAGCATGTGAATATTTAATAATCCATCAGCATGTGAGAAGTTCCAAAAATCGATCTTAAGAAAACAGTCAAGAAGAAAATACATAAATAAATCTTTGAATGATTAGAACAAAATTCTGACACTGATAAAAATAAATGCAATGAATTCTGGAGAGCTCTTACCAGGGAAAACTATTCATAACTACTCAACATATCTGACTACAAGATAGCAAACACTTAAATATCAAACTTTTGGAGTTGTGCTGATTACGGGGAATATTTGCTACATCAGGGAAAGTCATTTATCTTCAATGAACAGATGTGTCTATTAGTCAGCTATGTAGACACACCCGCAGACACAGAGATGCCCAGTGACATTTAATAATTTATTGCAGTACAAATCTAATGCAAAGAAAGAGGAAAAGATTGAGCACTTCTGAATGTAATTTAACAGTACAAATCTTATTTCAGGTAAGCGGAGGGAAAGAAATTGTTTGGACATGTTGAAGAAAAAAAAAATCCAATTACAAGACCATTCCAAAAGGAATAATGAAAAATGAAATGAGTTATGTAAATTCTGTTTGCAAGATGATGACGAGGAGATCTGTAAGTGTGAAACCATGACTGTGCATGAACCTCCATGCACATATCACGCCTTGGCGTTATCCTGCGAGCACTCTCATTTCCAATGTTCTAATTTTAGATCCATCTTTTCCTCCCTGCCACCTCTTTGATATCACTGCTAATGTTGCTTAATGAAATTTGTTGACAAAGGAGCCGTGCTTTATTCTGCTTCCGACATATTGAATTAGCTATTGGAGGAGGGAGACTGAGAAGCAGTGAGAAAGTCCTGGAAATGGATGACCTCCTCTAATCACTGTCAGCACAAAGACAAGCCCCATGAATCTTTATGTTTGTCTTTCTCCACAGGTTAATGTGGTTTTGATGAAAGAGTATTTTAACACCTAATGTGGTTGGAAAGAAAAAGAGAAAGAGAGAGAAGGAAAAAAATGAAGGGGATAGGAGAAAAGATGATTTAGGAGGAGGGAAGTAATGGATTTAACTGAAGCCTTTCAGGAGATAAGAGCACCGTCCTCTTAATAGGATATAGAGTGTGCGTGAGAGTGTGTGGTTGTGACAAAGGATGCATGTAATGTAATAATAAAACATGAATAAGCTTGAGACCAGCAGCTCAATGGTGAACAGAGTTTAAGTTGGACCACAGGGACTCATCACTCCACCAGCCAGCTGAACCCTCCACCTGAAATTGCTGCAGAGAGCAGAGGGATTTCCCAGACCTCCTGCCTTTGTTGCTTCTCTTGTTTCTCCTTTAGCACTTCTCCTCCTTCTACTGAACACACTCTTGGCTCTCAGACAGACAGGTCATTAAGGAGGTGTACTTCCTGCCTCTTTTCAAACACACAGGCTGAGTCATTCTCTGGTGGTTTATACTTCTAGGATGACGAATGTGGAAAGGAAGTCAACTGGCATAAAAAAAAGGCAAAGTCAGTGTGAAGAGGAGACATGAGTGGTGTGGACAGGTCATCCAGCCTCCATGATGTCACATGTGTTTCAGTTTCTCAAAGAAGTGATATTAATGGCTTACAAAGTAGACATTAATTACAATTAAGATTACAGAAGAGCTGGAACAAGTGGCTGGGGAGAGGGAAGTCTGGGCCTCCCTTTTGAAGCTGCTTTAAAGCAGAAGAAAATGGATGGATGGATGGATGGATGGATGGATGGATGGATGGATGGATGGATGGATGGATGGATGGATGGATGGATGGATGAATGGATGGATTATGTTTGCTACAGTTTGAAAATGCTCATCTATGTGAAGTAGGGTCACTTTAAAAACAAAGTGTTGCAAAGTCTATTTAAACAGAGACTGAGAAAAATAGACACAGTGGTAAACAGCTAGAATGAAAATCTGTACCAGCCACAGATAAACATAAACCCCAAATGAAATCAAGAGTTGACAAAGGACATCTAAAATTCTAAACCTCCGATCTGGAGGAGGGAATGAACACCACACTGCATGTGTAATAAATAATAAACTAGGAGCGGATCTAGTATGAGGGAGAAGCAGAAGCAAGAGAAAGGAAGAGATTGTGCATCAGCATAAATCACAATGCCATTGAAAGAGTAATTTATGTGCAATGCCAAGCAAAAATTATCTTTGTAGGCAGTTGCATTTAACTGTGGTACAATGCAAACATTTGTAGAAAATCACTTGTTTCTATGCTTACTTATTTAGATGCCTGGTGTTTGAGAAACAGATTTTATTGTACATTTAGCATCTCCTAAAAGCTGGAAACAGAAAAATAAGAAATCTGCTACCATGTTATGTAATCTTTGAAAAAGGGGAAATAAATGTCAACAAAAATATAATTCATCACCTCTTTCACTGACGAGTTCCTGATCTTGTTGCAAAGTTAACAATCCATACATTTTTTTAAGTGTTTTGATTTTTTTAAAATCTTTTACATTCAGGTTATACATTTTTACAATGTTGCAACGGTCTAAATCCAGATGTCCTGAAACATTGTTCATCATTGTGTATTCAAATGGAGAATACTCCCAGATAACGAGTATGCACTGAAGGGCTAGACGTCTATTTGACCTCTAACAATTCCTATACCTATCACCCACATCTTGCTATTTTGTGTGTTTATCCTTCCATTTGCTATCATGTTATTAAAACAGTTACATATCAGTTTAATTTCATTTTTAGGTGTTTTTATAATTTACAGAGTTAATTGATCATAGAAATGCTCAAATGTCTCATTTACTTTAATTCAACGATATAAAACAAACAATAGAACAATTTGAAGCAGATGACTGTATGAATAAAACTACTGATGTGTAAAATGATGAAGGAGCAAAATAATCATCATTTGTACTGCACAATGCTCTGTCCTGAATCAAATGTGAGATATTTGCTCTTATCTATGGATGCTTTGAGATTATTTATGGAGACTCAAAGCCTTTGCTGCATCAATAAATCATAATTGCTATTTGCTTTGTACAGTAGATGCTGACAATAGGGGCAAAAACTGAAAGTCTTCTAAAAGGAACAGAAAAAATGATGCCATGTTTGTATTTTAAAACAAAGAGTGTGGTTTATCCTTCAACACTATAAAGCATTTAGGCAAAGTCTGTGATTAAAACTACATGAATAACTGAGTAAAACTGAGACTAACACTAGTCTGACACATTCCAAGCTCCAGCATGACTTTGATTTAGCTGCGTACAGCACTTCAGTGAAGTCTAATACTGCTCACTTGTATGGCTTCACTCCTTCCATCCAAATGACTGAATACAAGGACAATACGGAGACATAAAAGCTGATGTCAATAAGAATTTACGGAGTGTTACGTCAAGGACAATGCTTCTCTTTTATCTATAACCTTTATATTCAGTATTGGCTATCAGTCTTCACACTAATTCTGATCTTCCTCCTTTCACTGACTTCCTGACTCATCACAAAGGTTAATCTTTGACGTTTTTCCTGGATCATGACATTGTGTGCCTGTTATGTTGTTCGCACAAGATCATGAGCTTTGAGTTAGTTCTTGGAAATTAGTCAGGGAGTTTTACAAACTGTTCAAATATGACTTCTAGCAGATGAAAAGACATCTTAAAATTGTTTTTGTCCTCAGTTACATCATTTACCAGACTCACAGGCGTGTTCTGTTAAAGCCAACAAAGTATGGAGTGATCTTAGAAAAATAACACTGAACAAAAACAGAAATTAGATTTTGAAGGAGGCAAAGAGAAGGAGGTGGAAACAAGATGTTACAGGAAAGTCTGATTGCATATACTTATCAGTAGCTTGATGGATTTTATGTAATTGATTTGTGAAGAAATAGAACACGAGAAAAATTGAGGGTAAAGTTCAACAAAAAATATGAATCCCAAACTCACTTTAGATGAATAGGTGTGTCCATCAGAGCCACATAGAGGAGATGACTGGGATGCTGAGCACAGCCTACATTTCCCATGAGGCCCAGGTTCAACCCCATGCCTGTGGCCCACGCTGCCTTTCCTGGCTTTCACACTGCGGAGGAGAGAAACAGAAAAAGTATTTTAGAAGTTAATGAGTCTGAAAGTTTTTTTTATTTTTTATTTTATAAAGGTTACCAGAATATACATAAAACCATAGGACAAAAATATTACCATGCTAAATGCCAAGCACTTCAGAAAGGATACGTTAAATATGTGTGTGTGTGTGGGTGTGCGTGTACGTGTGTGTGTGTGAAAATAATATAATAGCCATAATGCTACAGCCATTTAAAGTTTTCAAACAGAATCACTTCTCTACAGAGGAGAAAGTGTCTCTGGCTGTCAGGGTCAGATGAAGCAGATCCTGATTGGTCCAAGGAGGCCTCTTCAACAACCACTACAATTATGTTTGATTCAAATCTGGTCGCAATTTTCTATTTAAGTGCTCTACTGAACACCCTGGTGCCTGATCCATCGAGCAGGGCTGCAATGAGAGCCAAACAGACTTTTTCACAGAGATATAAAAAGTGAAGATTAACCACTGCAGCAGGTGAAGATGGCTCAGTAATAGGACTATTGTTTTGAATAATCTATGGAAATCTGGTATAAGTTAATAACATGCATCCATGTTTGGTAGATATTTGTGAGAATATGCTGAAAAACTGAGATAAATAATGTACACTGATCAGTCTAAGTATTTGTAATCCTTGAACTTATTTATGTATTTTCTCAAATAACAATGAAAAAACACAATGTGCTTTAAGTAAATGTGAAGTGCAAGAAAGAGAATACATGGTTTTACTTTTTCTCTGATACGTCCATCTTTCATTTCAATTCTTACCACTTCGCGTGTCCTGCAGAAGAAAAACATTCCCACAACCTGATGCTGCCGCCACCATGTTTCAGAGGCATGTGCAATAAATATTTGTCTTATCTCCATTGCCCCCCAAGTGGCTTGTAGAAAACTGCAAATTTGGCTTCTTTGACTTACGTGGAGTGCAAGACTAACAGTTGTACCGTCAATAGGTTCTTCCACCTGAGTTGTGGATCTCTGCAGCTCCTCAAGAGTTGACTCAGGCTTTTTGGCTTCTTCCCTGATTGCTCAGAGTCAATCAGTGTAGGTGGATGGTTATGTGCTGGTAGGTTTGCAATAATCCTTTACTCTGTTTTCACATGATGGATTGAACAGAGCTCTGTGAGCTGTTCAAAGCTTAGGATATGGATTTATAACCTCGTTCTACTTTAAACTTCTCTACAGTTTTATCTCTGCCCCATCTGGTGTGTTCCTTGTTCTGATGCTGTTTGTTCAATAATGTTTTCTATGGGAAGCATTCGAGCCCTTCAGAGAACAGCTGTGAACTCTAAATGCAGCTAGGTTGACCTTTTGTTTTTTAGCAAACACCTTAATAGAAGCACATCCCACTTATACATTTTTTATTTGTAAAACAATGTTGGAAATTGTGTGCAATTTTATATGTTGATGAGTCATGTTAAATGTACAGTTTGTATTTGTCATGTAATGACATAAGGAAATACCGAAAGACAGGAATTCTTTTTGCAAGACACTAAAAACAGCATTTAGAGTCCATGATTTCATTATTTGAACTTCCTGGTTGTTAAACCACACCTTGCTGATAATGTAAATGACTGTTATGTTTATTTTCTGTTTCTGTTGCAAAAATACTGTAAGCAAATCTGCCTTTTATGTTTGTGTTGACAGCTCCTTAGAAAAGACAAAAATTAATCTGTGCACGGATTTGGGTAGAATTACAAAAGTAAGCAGTGTATGTATAAATGCCTTCAAGCAGTGAATAACATCTAAATAAACATTACACCCACCACCAGGGTGCAAACCCTCTGCATTGCACAATATCTCTGCAAATATTTGTAGAAATCAAGTTCAGGTTTGTCTTCTGGGAGGACAATAAATATGTGCTATGCAAATTACTACAACTAATTTATCTCATGGAAAAAAAAATATATATTTATACATCAAGCTTCAGTGAACGATACTATTGGGAAAACACCAATTCCAGATGAATAATCTAACATATTAACCGGCAAATAGAACTTGTAATGAATGTAGCAGAACGGAAAGGATTAAGACCAAGATTCTTGGGAGCTAATGACTTGGGAAAATCAATTACATTCAATACAGAGAGGGAGAGAGAAAAAAAAATAAAAATATGCTCCAATTTCTTTTTTGAGAAAATACTTGTTGAACTGAGAAATTGAAAATCCTTAAAAAATTAACAATGGTTGAAAACACAAACAAATTGGGTGGTGATGGAGCAAACAGTGTGATTAAAATTAATTGGTACTGTAAGAAGAATTTGTATTCACGCATCCGTCAGCGGAATGCATGTGACTCTCAAAAGATTTCAGCACAAAACACTGCAATATTTCACACTTTTGTGAAAAGACTGTGACCTAGATGTGTTTAGGATAATGAGCTTCAACTTTTTGCAATACTTCTGAGCAATTTGCTTAACTCCAAGTTTTTAGAATATGATGCATCTTCTTTACTAAATTTGCCTTGCTTCTACACAAACACTAAACAAAATATAATAAAGTCTTGCAAAAATGCTAAAATTAACAGTTATATTTTGAACAAATGTGAATAAAGCAGAATAAGATGGAGATTTTATTATGTATGACCCTTTATATGTCGTGATTTGAGTTCTTTGTGTGTTTATTTTGAGTTTCTGTGTCTGAGAGTCTCTGTGCTGTCCTGTCCTCCCCTGGATTGTTCCCAGGTGTGTCTCGTTCTACCTCTTGTGTATTTAGTGTCACCTGTGTGTCTGTGTCTCTGTCGGGTCCTTGTCGTTAGCCGTCTGTTTCTAGCTGTCATTTGGTCATGTGTCCTCAGCCCATTCGTGTACCCCGCTGCTACCTGTGTTGACCCCTGGTTTCTGCTCAGCAGTGCTGCCGGGGATTTTGGACTGTGTCTTGGATCACTTGTACCGTTTACTCTTCATTAAATCATCATCATTTTCATTTCATCTGGGTCTCAAGCATCTGCTTCACCACCTCCTCACACCAGCTCATGACATTATATTTGGAAAAATTGGAAAGAAGAAGAGTGGAAACTTGCATGCTGGGTAAATATATGTTGCAAATCATCATAACTTCAAGTACATCAAATTTGCTGTTGAAATCACTAAACAAGTGACTTCTAAAGTTATATGTTGCACTGTATGTTGTGCAACATAAGATCAGGGCTCAATACAAATGTATGTCATACTTTTCAGATATTTTGAGAAGGATCATTTTGCACTCAATCAAAGATGGAAATGTAATTTCAAAACCTTTTAGGTGAAAACAGATTTCTTTTGTTTTTGAATACAGTTACCACAATAACTACTGAATGTCTTTGACCTTGACTGTTTCCTAGACAGAAACACTAAAGAAACAAAGTGTGCATAGTCTCTGTGTTTGCCACCCTATAAATCTACTTGCCCAGCCATTCTCTGTTTAACTATTTTTCTTTCCAAGACCGGTCAACTAATGGAGCTGCAGGTACCATAAACTCTATGCCATAGAAAACGGGTCCTAGGCCAAGTCTTTTTTTTGTGTGTGTGTGTGTGTTGCTTTCTGTCTGAGATGGAAAATCCCCAGTCTGTCACAAAATATGGACCATCACGCTATGCCTAGTCCAGCAGAACGAGTCTGGTACATTGGCATCACTCTTTTGAACCATCGTCACAAGCTTGCTCAGCGTGTGGGATTGCTGCATAGTCAGCTTGATGATCTGTCCACTGTTGCCATGTGCTTTCTAAGGAGAAGAGATTGCTGCAAAATCAATGACTGTAGGGAACTGACTGAGCTTCTTTGCATAGATATCAACTAAATTTACATTCACACTGCACTGTTTGTCACTGAATCTATTCTTGCTACAGAGTTTAATTTCATTGGAATGAATTTGATTATTTGATTTGATGTATAATGATTTTCTGTGATTCTTAAACAATTGCTCCTGATATGAATTAGACCCTTACAAAGTGACAAAAAAGCATGATTTTTTTTTTTTTTTTTTTTTTGTGAATTGAGCCTATGAATATGAGCTGAATTGAGATAAATACAGAAAAATAATTTTACAATGGTTCTAGTTGCTTTAGAGCTGCTACCACATTTGGGACTGACATGATCAATTTAACGCTGTTCCAGTTTCAGGTAAAAAAATGTAACATAAGTAAATATACGTATTAATGTTTGCATTTAATCCCAAAATAGAATACAGATGATTTTGTTCCTATTAGTGGTTGTATTTTACGAACTGATTTGAAAGACAAACTAAAATGAATGTTAATTATTGCAGCCTCAAAATTTTATACAATATGTGTGAGGCAGCCATATTGGATTTTTAGGTTGGATTTAATAAGAAACCTTTAGCTTCCCTTGCCACAATGTTGACCCAATTTTTCCAAATTGGGGCTGTAATAAAGTCATTAGGAAACAAAAACAAAACATAAAGTGAAGATAATTATTATTGTAAATTATATTCAGAAATGTTTATTCTAAAAACACTGGAAAGAAAAAAACAAATTAAAAGCTACACAAAGCTTTACTGTTCATCAAATGAACATCCAAACTTCCAGTTTTCGGTGTTTATAGATAAAACCATTTTATCATTTGCAGCTAAATATTCTTAGTATTTTTTTCCATACTGCTTTATATTCAAAAATGCTTTGCTTTCAAAATGTGGTCCGACCGACTCTTACCTGTGTGATGGCTGCTTGTTATTAGTGCAGATGGCGGTCTGGAAGTCATGGCTGATACACACTTTGTGGGGAGGACAGCGAACTCTCAAACACGGATCCTTGGTTGCATCAGGGCCTAACAAGGAGCAGAAGGGACAAACTGAATCTCTGAGCTGCAAAAGTTAGTTTGCAGAAAAACGCAGAGCAGGAGAATCAGCACATTGTGGTTCTGGAGTTAAAAGTTGATGCAGCGAAACATCAAGCTGTTCTCCTGATTTTACAGCTCGCAGACTCTAACCTTCGACTAACTGAAGCAGGCAGAAAAATAATGAGTCAGAGGGAATGGCAAAAAAGAAAAACGGTGAAAGGTATGAGGTAAACGCTCTGCTTTCTGTGTTGTGAGCTGCTTAATGAGGGCTATTTTCTCAGAGCGTTAATCTCATTCTGCAAATCAATCTCTAGTGCGACATAAAAGTCACAGCAGACAAGAACGACTGGCTGGTGTTAAAGGTGACAAAAGCTTAAAACAACTCACGGACTCTGACAATTGTGTCCAACAGTAAAAAAATCCCATACTTTTATTTGACTAAAAGTAGATAAAATAAGGTAAAGGAGATGGGAAAAAAACAAGAGAAAAAGAAAAAAAGCAAAAGAAAGTACTCCAACATTTGCAGGCGAAATGACCACTATTGATCACAGTGATTTTATCAGAAATGTTTAACAGACATGTGTTACAGAAGTACAAAGGCCTGAATAAAATGTCAATGCTGGTAAAATTAGATCAAAGACAAAGTGAGTTTTAAACTCTGTCCAGGGATGGCAATCTGAAATGGCTCAATTATATAAAACGCCCAAGTTAAATGAGACCGAGTACAGAGTTTAAAGATCAAAGACCTGTGTTATGTACGAGTCATTACCATCTGGCTCCTAACATCAAGGAATGATACCTGCCTTGACTCCATTAGGGACCTAATGGGTTGTGTTTGAGCTGCTGCTGGTGTCAGATGTGAACATCATCTGGTTTCCAACCTGATCAAAGAACCTGCTTATGTTTATTGGAGTCAGACTGGCTAGAAATACAGACTTGAGAGGATTTTGTGCCAATATTTGATCCTATGCTGTAATTTCCTCTCTCACCTTAGAGATGACGCCTAGGTTGTAGACATGCTACATCTGAAGCTGCTTTTTTTCCCAACTGTGATGAAAAGGAACCACCAAGCGAAAATGGTGAAGGGGAGACTTTGTTGTGCACATTTATCATAACTGAGCAACACATTTTCTCTTTACAGTCTGCACAAACACGTAAAAGCACATCTGCAAGGCTGTTTGCACTGTCATATTCCCTTGAAGCATAGAGAAGATAAGTCTGTGGTGCAGTGTGCTTCGATTGCTTGTTGATTTGGACCTGTCCTCACCTCCATCTGTCTACCACTGGAGAAAACCCATCTCATTTCACTTAGCTGAAAAATGACATTACTGCTGTGAGGAAATGAGAGCTGAAGACAACTAGGAGACAAAGTGAAAGCAAAAAGATTGAGGAAAAAAGATGAGGCTCGTATCTGGTTAGAGGGGGATTGGAGGACAAGTCGGGATTACTACAAGGGCTCTACTCTAGCAAAACTAAAAGAAGAAGTACAATGGTGAAAGCACCGTTGTACTGAAGCAGATTCAGAGATTTGGAATAGATTTGTTGAGTTTCAGCAGAGTCTTTTTAGGAATATTCTACAAATTCATATTTAATCCAGTTGTTTTTTAGTCCGGTATCATTGCAGTATAAACACCTCAAAAACATAATAAAATTATCTAAACGTGGTGTTGTGTCTTTAGATAAAACAATTTAGCAAATAAACTATTTCAAAACAAGATTTTTATTAACTTACCTGTGACATACTGTAAATAATTTGCACCTTCCCCCCACTTCATGACATACAACTGCATTTTGTATTAATTCGGCAAACTTTTCTCTGATAACATTTATTTGGTGGTTTGAAGTATTAAAGTGGGACATAAACAGTTTTTTACAACCATTCTAACTGGGTACAGGTTACAATACAGTACAGTCAAAATTAGTTGATAATGTGATTTCAAAAGTGGTCCATCTAAGGAAGCCCAGTCATTTTCATTGACGGGTTAAGTTGGCTGCATTTCATCTTTGTGAGCAAGCATATGGCGACAGCAGCCATAGACCGACTCCTTTGCCAGAACCAGACTGAGTATGAGAGGTTATCTGCTGTGACCATATCAATTAATTTTCGTGTTAATATAACTTAACTTAAAAGACAAAGCTGAAGGTGAAAGGAAATGTTTGAACATCCTTCAGAAGCTATAAAGATCAGTTAAAAAATATTTCATAAAAATTCAAAGTGAAAGAACAACAAAAGCAGAATAAAAGCATTGATAAGTGGAGTCAGTAAGAAAAAATTAGCAATGAAGGCAAAGGAGAGCAGGAAAGGAGATAAATGAAACAGGAAACAGGAGTAAACAGCAGAGCCAATAAAGAAGAAAAGAGAAGGAGAGAAGGTGAATGTGAAAGGATAAGGAAGGCATCAAGGAGGCAAGGAGGAGAAGCGACCAACAGAGAGCTGGGTAAAGGAGAGTTTTATCCATCTATTTAAAGCTTCAGTGAGCAGCACTGGTGGTTAAAGCAGTCGATCAATTGTAATGCAGAAGCACTGCAGCACATGCTGCCACCCCTCCTTCACTCCCCTTAATACAATTCTCTCATCTGCTGTCATTCCCCTCTCATCCTTCTAATCTAAAGCATTGCGTTGGTCTCATCTGCGTGATCAATCAATATGCGCAAGAAATCTGGCTTGTCTTGCTGCATAGAAATTTGCTTTCAAGTGACAAGGAAAACTTTGTCTCTAAGCCTCACCTAATTTTTTTAAAATTTTCACTAATTTGTCTGAAATCTTTACCTGCTACCCATCAAAATTTGATTTGATAACAGAGCAGCATTATAAAAAAAAAAAGCTTCACCGAGCTTATTTCCTTTTCACTGATCAACACATGGATGTCTGGCTGACAAAGAAATCGCAACTGAGGCTGTTGTGTCCTTTTTCTTTAATTACCCTTATCTGATAGGTTCATTTTAAGGACTATTAAGCATATCTGCAACAACAGTCAAACCATTTTCAGATCTGTTGCTTCTTTGATGTGTACACATAAAGTGCTGTGATTGTGTTGCTGGATCTGAGAACAAGTTAATAGATTTTTATTACGTACAGGGATCCAAAATAATCAACAACTCTGCCATTACTTTGATGAGTACGGCTATATCCGGTACTGCTGGCAGTATTTTCTTTTCTAGTAAACACAACTGCTGGAAATGGCAGCTCCTATAACTGTCTCTTGGTTCTGAAGATACAAGCACAGGCTAAAATACAATAGCAGATGTTTGGTAGAACCTCTGCAACAAGTATTTAAGTTAAAATGTTTAAAATGCCCCTTGAAAAATGCAGATGTAATAAAAAGATACACAACTAATAAGAGCAAATAAAAACAAACAACTCATGTTCAAAGTAGACAAAAATGTGTAAAAAAAAAAATTATTAAAACAGAACAAAATACTTTTCATTGCCACCTTTAACTCTTTGGATATGCATTAAATTTTCCAATGTATAGAGGCAATTTTACTGAGAGCAGTTGAAATGGAAAGCTTTGCAGCACAAGCAAATGCCCATATATGGCACAAACGAATCATTATTAAAAACAGCTTAAAGAAATCTTCAACTAAGCACTCAAGAATAAAGTTGAACTCTTCAGACAGCAAAAAGTAGAAAAAAAATAGGGTAGTATGGTACTTAAAATTTGAGTTTCCCTTTTATTACAGACAAAATTGTGGTTTTACTGCAACTACTCACAAGCAGCATATCAGTGCTACTTTTATTGTATTTATTCATTTAACCTTTATTTACCAAGAAAAATGTGAACATGTCTTTTCGAGGAAAGTCTTGAAAACGTTTAACATCATTGTTAAAATGCATTAAACTAAAACAAGTCAGATTTATAATGCAAGTAAAAGGGCCAACGTAAGAATGGCAGTTGAACTCTTTAGTTACATAAAACTTTAATTCAAGTGTACCTTGAAGATTATTTTATGACCAAGTGCAAAATAAGGGAACTAGTTGCCAAAAGATTCTGAATACTCAAAAAAAAAAATAAAGAAAGAAAGAAAAGAAGGAAAGAATGTGAGCCACTATCACATTTTCAAAGTACCAAAAGTTAACAGGACAATAAAATGTGGAACAGTTGGGAGAGTGATGGGAAAATGGAGCCTTGTAATCCTTTTTCTCCAATACCGGCTTGACTGCAACAGCTTAGCAGAGGAGAAAACCTCCAGTTTGAGTAGCTTTCAAATTAAGAAAACTATACTTTGTAGCTAATATAAAATACAATCAGGGATGAGAGAAATCATGAATGCTCTTACGTGCTACAGAAAGTATTTGTACAGAAGAGAAATGGCTTTATTCACACGTGCCACCATCAATGTGTCTTGTGCGTGCCAGATAGAGAAGCCTGGCAGAGCCTTAGCTGAAATTAACAAGAGCAAATGACACAAGCAGGTCATTAAAAAGGGGCCGACACATTCTTTACATGAATTTAAGCTGAATGAATTTCAAGAAATGTGTTTAGTTTGCTGAGCTTTTCAGTTTTCACATCAATGAGCCATGCTATTATGACCTCCAGCCCACTGCTGAGTAAGTGTTTGTTGTGCCTCCGAGAGCAGATTGATCCTAATGCTGTTTGGTTTGACTGCAGCATGTCTGGTTCACTCTGGAGGGCTCGATAAACACCTAAAGTCTTTGTGATATTTTTGTCTCTCTCCTGTGGCAGTTTATATAGAGACCCAATCCTTCAGAGTATAGTAAGTACGCATGTCCACTGTCCCCCCATGCTTGTTTAAGAGGTCGTGCTGTTGTAAAGTGACAAGTTAATGAAATCAGTTTTTTAGACATGTTTTTACCAAGAGGAATTTTATTACCATCTCACTTTGGCTCTATTGTTAGTAAATCACTAATAAATTAGTCTGTGCAGAGCTGGGTCTGGATCTGACTGAATGATTGGAGATTAACTGAATCCTTCTGAGCCCTGTGATGAAGTGGTGACCTTTTAAAGGGGCAGTATTATGTAAAATTTACTTTTTTGAGTTTGACATTATGTTATGATGTTATTCTTGCATCAAAAACATATCTGGAGTATTGTCTTGATTCTTTCATATATATTTGAGAAATCCTTTAATCTTCAACTGCAAACATTTAAATGTGAAAAATGGCAGTTTCCATTAGCCTATTGGAAACTGCAGCTCCAATGGGCTAATGCACATTGGACCGAGCTTTCGATCTTCCAACTCACGGAGCAGTCCTGTCCCACAACGGCCTCATTCAGCTCCTTCAGACTAGCCAGCAGTATGAAGCAAACACCTGACGGAACGGAACATGTGCTGAGCTCATTATAAGAGCTACTTTTTATTGCAACTCTGGTAAAAAGGTTGTGAAAGTGTTAGAGAAGCCATGCTGTGATGACTTCCTGAAGGTAGAGTTTCAGAAGGAGGAGTTTTTAGAGACAGAGGCCCAATTTCAACGTGTTAAAGTTGAAAGTAATTTTTGAAAAAGTCTTATTTGATATAAATACAGCATTTTTCTAACAACTAAAAAGAAACAGTTACTTGATCATAATATAATAATAATGCCCCTTTAAGGGTTCGCCCCACCTATTACCTACTGAGCTTTGGGGTTAGGCACCCACCCTCAGTCAACCCAAGGATAAGAGAATTATAGAAAATTGATGGATAGATGAATTACATTTGTTTTGAACTGAATTACATAAACAGTAATTGTACAGGATCTGTATCAGTTTGCCCTGCAAAGTGTCTTGATGACATTTTTGAATTGGAACGATATAAATAAACTATGTTGACCCGATTCATCTCAATGATTGTAACAAGATGAGCCTTGTTGTTCTTATCGCTCAGTGGTCATAATGTTAGAGTCTCGCATCGTACGCTGTCAAACTGCTCCCGCATGGCCAAACTACATGGCTTTTGCAATTTGACTTTAAGATTCTGCTGCCTTTGCCACGGCATGTCGGATGTACTTTTCACTGTTGTAATAATATTTGCTTTGAACACTCTGCTGTTGCTGTCAACCCAGCTGCCATCTGGCCAGATTTCTTTTTATAATGCTGTGGGGGGAGATCAATATTCGTCTTGGTTGGTAGCTCATGCTTGGAGAAAACAGGAAACGCATAAAAGAAAATACATGTGCTGCCGACATCCAATGTTCTGCTGAGAAAAATAAGATTCATCTGACTGAACAAGAAGACCAAAGATAAAGCCTTCAAGCTAACGCCCAGTTAAAGTGTGTGTGTAAATATGTAAGGTTTTAAAAATGTCTCTGTGTACCAAACATTACTATGTAATAGTATTTCATGCACGCCAGGTTTTTATTCAACACAAACTTTTTTATGCGTGGATTATAATAGCTTCACTCTATATCTATATAATAAACATGTACTTTTCACATATGCTACAGTAAAAGTAAATCTCTAGAATAATGTGCATCTAAATATGTATGTGACAAATAAATCATGATATATAATATGTGAAAGCCATGTCATATAAAGAGAATTAAAATATTACTGTTAAATGAATGAAGCTACATATTTCACAATATTTTTCAGTGTAATGAAAATATAAACAGTCTTGACCCTATGCTCTCTGCATGTTTCTGTCTCATCCATACATAATTTAGCTTTTGCTCTTCACCTGTCAGACACCGAAGAATGCGTATTTTAACAATAATCTTTTTACCAGAACAATTTTGTTTAAAGCATTTAGCAAAAATGAAATGACAATCAAACTCAAAAATATACTGTACTGACAGATTTAACTACAATCTGTCAGTACAATTACAGCACACAAAATAAATCTCTCCTACACTGACTGAGATCCCTTTTAAACATTCAAATATAAGGTAATTTGAATTCTTTCTTTCTTGAGCTCTGGAAAGAAATCCTCTGCATCATCAGCTAATTCAGGCTTCAACTATTCCTGCATGTCTCTCAAATCCAAAATCTCTATAATCAGCATATTCCTGTCTCTCCCTTTCTGTCAATCAGAGACACTTTCAACAGTATCAAACTGATTTGAATTTTCTTCCAGTCATACTGTACTTCACCTTTACAATACGAAAATACATTTGATAATTATGAGCAAAAATATTGTTTTTGGTACAACAAATTATAAGTTACAGTCTAAAAGATATTTTACTGCAAATACATTTACTGTGGTCGTATTGAATTGAAGAGCAATATACCTAAATTGGTGAAAAAGTCACTTAAAGCGTAGCCAGTGAGGCATGATGTTCACTTCATTCAGCAGATTATTATTAAATGCAGTTTATCCAAAAAAAAAGAAAAACTCCAATATTTTAACAAATGTATAATTTCTTATCTGCAAGTTAATGTTTTCAGTAGTTTTTTTTAATTTTTTTATCTAAGTTGTCTTACTGTGAAAATACTTGCAAGGTATTTCTGCGATGTTAAGGATTTATGGTTGATTGCTGACAATTTGTGTTTGAAAAAATAATTTAGAGACCAGGAATACGTCTCCAGAGGAGGCAGTTTGAGTTATCAACAGTCTGACAACACCGTACTTTACAAGGATGACAAACACATGGACATTTTATAATATCTGAAGACGACGTGACGATTTAAATGTGAAGACTGCTCAAAATAGTTCTGTGAAAAACAAAGGCTCAAAATCTGTCCTGCTAAAATCTTCCTCTAAAAGAGTACAAATTTACATACACAATCTACACAGTTTTAAAGCCTTTCACACCATTATTTGCAGCATGGAGCGACTTCTTTATGAGCCAATGTGCACATCATTAAAAAAACCCAAACATTTTAATTTTCATGATTTAGAGAACTTGTTCTGGTTGTCTAAAACCTGTTCACATGTGCAAGTATACCTTCCCACACACACCCATGTGCTTAAAAGGGTTAGTTCAGTGGCTATGGCAGGCCTAATTTGAAGACCAAAGAAGGCATGGTAAAATACAAGTTAATCCTATTTCTACCATTTAGATAAATATCAAAGAGTGAGAAAAGTTGAGTGTGCAGGGTTGCAAAACAGGAATGAATTTAGTATGAATTGCAGCAAGATTAGAATCAAAACGTTTTCTACATGCATTGGTTTTCAATGTGATACACATTAAAATGTGCTTAACAAAAAAGTTCCTGGATAATGTCACCTAGCAGAGCAAATATTCTACTTTCTGCACAATCTAGAGGGTACAAGCTTTCCACATGTGTCCCTGGCAAAAGAGCACATTATACTTGTGAGAAACAATGTACTTTCACAATTACAGCCAGAAGTCAGTTAGCCCCCTAATTTTTTATTTTTTTTCCTTTTTAACCCTTGATATCACTTTAAAAAGTAACAATATGATGGGGAATAATGTTCTCTCTGCTCTCCAATTCTGCACAGATGCCAGTATGACACAAAGTAATTTGATACCAAAGATAGTCAGAGAGGTTAAAGAGCCAACAAGCTCTGTCAGAGTAGATATTGAGCTCAAATTAGTTGATGCCAAGCTGGAAACGGGTCGTATGTTCTGTGTTGACCCCACTGAACTACTGCTCTCCGCTGCTTGCCCTCTGTGCTTTTCTTAATGGCAACCAAACAAGTCAGAGATTAAATAAACAAAAGCTTTGACAACCAACCCCAAAGGACAAATTCTGAAGTGTTATTAGAAAAATGAACTTTGCTTTCAGGCTCTGATAAACTAATTAAAAAGGTGTTTCGTCTTTTACCTGGGGGCTACTGAGGAAGCCCAGATGGAGAAAAAGGCAGCTATAAGACAAACAGATCAAGAGGAGATTAAAATCCACTTCACTCCTCGCTTTGTGAGCACTCCTCAGGGTCTGGCTGTTTGGCCCAAGAATGGCACCAAGGCGAGGGATGTTAGAGACAAATGATGGAGGGATGAAAGCACAGACAGGGCCTCTGGGAGGATGCGGTGATGGAAGAGATTCACCATCCAGAAAATTAATTATTGAAACCATCAGCAAATCATATTATTGTGGTTGTAACTGAGGAATGGGGAAGATAAACAGGCTGTTCCATTTTGAATGTCAGGGAAGAAACCACGGTGGCTTAGGGCAGAAAAATATCTGGAGGGAGACACTATTGACTCTCGGTTATAAGCAGAATATTCATCACTGCCACACAACCAATATGCACACACAGCTGCACATCCATGTTTTATTGTGTGAATTCCTGAAAGAGGAGCCTTTGTGGATCTCCTGCTTGCAGCGGACCAATTTTAATAGGACACCATGTCAGCAAATAATCAAGTGGTCTTTGAAGGCAGCTTCAAAGCAAAAGAGCAAAGATGCATTTAAGGACAACACGCCTGGCAGAGGACACTCGTTTTAGGTGCAAGTCAGTAATTGTCACGGTTTAAACAAAGGTAACCTGTGTTGCCTGAAGTGGGATGGCAATTTCTGTCATCATAGTGAAGAAGAGAGTAAGTACAAATAAAACAGGGAATGCATGAAATAGGGTTGGTTAGGTAGAAACATATATACACACAGATAACAGCAGGGTAATGCAGACTGCAAGGTGGTCACAGCGTGTACGGGCATAAAGTAGAAAAGGTTTAATTTTGAGTCGCTTTGCTGGCAGCCAACCTGAACACTGAATAACATTATTTCTTCAGGAATGTGTTTCCCTTTTATTTGTTTCTGATAAGTTTAAGAGCTCAAAAAGAAATTTTGTTTGAGCAAAGGTAAATTTTTAAGTCCAATGGGACTACGTTATCTCCCTCAGGTCACAAATTAATGCAAAGAAACTTCTGGCAGCCACTTTTAATGCAGCAGGTAAGCAGTAGGGATATACTGGCTTTAGAAGACATGATGGAAAACAGTGTTGAATAAAAGAAAAATTTAAATAAGTATGTCTTTGTCCAATACAAACACACATGCACAAGTTTAACATTTTTCTGCTTCTAACAAAATAATTAATGATTGCTCACATTGGGAAGTTTACAAAAATATATTTGAAAGCTGTTCTTTTATCCTGTTATCATATAGGTATTGGTATGAATACTTCCCAACTTCCCCTGCTTTCTTAGAATCTTTTTTTTTATTGCTGTCATTTGTCTTCTGATTAACTTTTAAACTGACTTTATATTGAAGTGGCTGAAATGTTGTTTGCATTTATTAAAAGAAGAGGAATAACGGCCATGTTATTTTTAGCAACATGTTAACAGCCAGAAGTAAAAGGGTAGCTGCTGTACAGCAAGTGAAGGTTTTTCTTTTTAATTACCCTGAAAAATTTTCACCCTCTTCTCACACTCTTGTACAATGTCTGTCAAAATGCCCAAGGCCTTTTTCTAACCACACGTTGTCGCCTGGTAAATAGTTTGTATCGGTTTCCAGGAGGGTTACAGACCACAAACTCGACTAACTGCATGAATCTTTAAAGCTCACAGATCTTGCCTTTTGCCTCAGCCTCCAGTGTAAGAAGTAATTAAATGGTAAATTAAACACTTTTTGGCAGTTATTAATTATGCACGTGTCCTTATGGATGTGTCAAACCCCCCGCCACATTTCTCTCCAATCTAAATGTATATTAATACAATTTTCATTTCATTTATACATGTTAAAGCAGTATTATACTGCAAGTTAAAAACTCAAAGAATGCATATTTCAGTTACAACAGTAGTGTTTGCAAGAACATATTGGACATATGTAATTTAACATTGTCAGACAAAAAAACAAAATTGTCAGACAAGTTGATAGACATGCTTCTCTTCTAACCTTGCAATTATATTAAAACAAATCTTGAAAAACAGGGTTGTATAGTGTGACAAATATATCATATCTGAAAAAAACTTTATGCAAAACAAATTATTGTGTTGATGTCCCAGGTGTTTTAATTTAGTTCATTATACCCAACATATTTAAAGGAATCAGTGCTTAAGCTAATGTTTATTTCAAAGGCTTCAGTTTAGCAGGGGTGTATCCAAGACATTTTTAACTCTTGTTTGTGGGATAAACAAGTTGATTTTGAGATCAACTTGTTTATTCCACTTATAAAGTGGAAAAAACTTTATAAAAGTGCATGGATTATAATATAAATGCCAGAGATTGATATGAACCTAAATACATAAAACACATGAATAATTCTGATTTAGACTGTGACACTATTTGATTAATAAGAAAGCTACTCATCAGGGAGTTATGTGATTTGTCTGTCAAAACCTTACAGTACAAAGTGTTTTTCCTCATGCATTTGTCTTTATTTACATGAAGAAAGGCACTTAACACAGTTTACATTACAATTTATAATAGTAAAAATGGCTGTTATGTTATGTGTGGCAACCTGATGTAAGATGGTATGCCCATGTCGCCTGCTCTTTAGTCTACAGAAACATTGGGAATTTAATATAAAGCTGATAAATTTTGTTACCAGGGATGGTTTTAATATACCTTCTAAATAACAACTGCTGTGAGTGGGTTCAGAGTTATTACCATTTATTTAGTAATTCAGCCTCTGTGAGTACTTCCAAATATGCAAAATTGTCTCCCAGTTGGCTGCTTGATGGAATACTAATAGGCTAATTAAACTTTATTAAAGAGGAGGAGAATCATTTCATCCTAGCACACTACGACACAGATAATAACCTCACTTCTGCACATTGGCAGTTACACAAATGTGGTCTCAAACGTAGCTTTTAAAAAATACACCCCATGATCCTTTTGGGTTTTGCTAAGAGCATTGTTTCATTCTTCAAAACCGATTTTAAGACCTGCTCAAACACAATGCTTGTGCATTATTCAACTTTTATTTTTAGGAGGCTTACGTGACAGACTATCTTCTGTTTTATACATATCAATTTAAACAACTGTTAAACAGTAAACAGAGATAGAAAATGAATCATTGGTCAAAGTATGGTAAATTAGGAAATTACTATTATGAAATTATCTGGCAACAGAAACAAAACGTACAAACTGCCTGTCCAAAAAAAGTCATGCACTAAATTGAACAAAGCTAATAGGTGAGACCATTCCATTGGATAATCGTTGTATGGACGTTTATGTTTTATTTTACAACATTGATGTGCTCACCAATTTTATGTTGGTGGACACATCCTGCAGACGTGGAAAAAATGACATTGTAAGGATGTCTATGGATCTAAGGAGGCTGCCATGTCTGACAAATAATCAAAAACTGAATGGATAGAGGGGAATCATCATCTTAGAGAACATGATATGGTTGAAAAAAATATTGAATCAACAGCAGAACTCATAGCTAGGTTCAGTCATGAAAGTAAGAGCATTTCCATACACACAATGAGAAGAGAGGTCAAAGGATTGTACCGAACAACTGTACAACAAAAAACTACTGATGAGTGACTATAAAGAGTAAAAACTGCTGCAATTTTCAGAGGAACATAATAATTGGACTTTGGACTAAAACAAGCTGCTGATGAGTCCAAAGTGAAGGGCAGGTGACAGAACCATCATGCATGTTATCTACTTTATAAGTCTTCGAGGCCATGCTGTAATCTGAGATCAAAGTAGTGGGCCTGGCTTGGGTTTTGTAGCATTTAGTAAGCAAAGCTTTTTTTTTTTTTTTTTCCAGAGAGTTCTAGACTCTGGGGGGGTCACTGAACAGAACAGCTTATTTCCTTTTGGCTTCTTCTCAGTATGGGGAACAATCAGCAGACCCTGATCACAGGTCCTCATGAACCTGCTAGGAACAATTGGGTGCAGAAGCCTCCTTATACGGTGTGCTGTTTGTCCATAGAGAGACAAAGTCAAAGAAATAATCTTAAACTGCACTCCAAAAATAAACTGCAAGCAAAAGTAGTTGCATCACATGTGAAAACTTGGGGTATTTTTCACAGAAGTCAGGCAGCAGAAGTTTGAATAACTTACAATTGCTGTAATGAGATTTAGCAAAGACCTGTGTAAAGTATGTTGCAATAATCCAATCTTAATGGAACAAAAACATGAATAATTTTTTCCAGTTCAATATGTGTGACAATGAACCCTAGCTTGGCAATATTTCGCATATGATGAAAACAAAAACGAACCAGAGACATGATGTACAGTACAGACCAAAAGTTTGGACACACCTGGTCATTCAAAACGTTTTCTTTATTTTCATGACTATGAAAATTGTAGTTTAGATTGTAGAAAAACCTGACAGGTCACACCTGTGAAGTGAAAACCATTTCAGGTGACTGACTACCTCTTGAAGCTCATCAAGAG
>CAEFZX010023060.1:0-46278 GCA_903066825.1 Alfaro cultratus | reverse complement strand
GGCACCACTGTGGTCTTCACCTTCCAGGCCCTCTCCAGTTCCTCCCTTAGGCCCTGGTATTTCTCTAGTTTCTCATGTTCTTTTTTTCTGATGTTGTATATATATATATATATATATATATATATATATACAGCTTATACTGAGTTGAGATGCATTCGAAAATGTTCTTCTGGTTTTTGCATTTGATTTAAAATGAATGGCATACCAGAATAAGGAGTACATATTTTTTTGTACCAGAATTTAAAAAAAAAATATTTCACTGAAAGGTGTGAATCGAATTCGAATTCGAAGCCCAAGGTAAATGTTAAGCTTTTGTTAGTAAAGTAAAGCTTCATAAGAAATGCTATGCAAATACACAAACAGTAAGAGAAAGAGCTTGTGAATTGATTGACAAAAGCCATACGACAGAGTAAAGAGCAGGGCCATGTTAAGATCTTTAAAGTAGCAGGCGTGCAAAGCTGGAAAAGTATTACACCATAATTATCAAACAACCAACACTAAAATGTTTTAATGCACTATATAAGCATGTAATCTTAGAAAAAAAAACAACTGTGCCAGTAGCTCTCACCTAGTGAAAACAAAGGGTCTACAATTTTTGCTTCTCAGTCGGTCTTCTTTCAATTATTCTCAGCGATAAGTGCCCTTGCTTGTGTTTCCAGTGTTTTTTTGTTTTTTTTATTCACCACCCATATATCAGTTCACGGTCTTGATTTTCTCTGCATAATCTTACACTGAAACAGTGAAATAGCCACTTAAGTATTTGTCAAAAGCAAGTTTCAGTTTGATACCTGTAATTTGTACAGCAACGACTTGCAAATTAAATGCGCCTGTACTTGCACCTGTAGCATCCCCCTTTCCTGATTCCCGCACACTTTCACACATGCATAGTGACAGATGAGGTGTGGAATGACAAGAAAGAGGTCATACAAATTAACTTGCACCGCACACACACACACAAAAAAACATAGCTGTAATGGAAATTTATTCAGTATGTACAATTCCTGCTCCTCAGTAGGATCCACTTTTAGCTTCTTCTTGGCATGCATAAAAACGAATGTGCACTGACGAGATGCCACCAGTCTGCAAATCTTAAGTTTCATCACATCCTGAAGGTCTTTTGGAATAGGATGTGGTGATTATAGAGACCTAAAGAGTACAGTTACCTGTCATGTTCAAGATGGCAGATTGAGATTATCTGCGCTGTTACATCTGTTGTCAGATAGAAAGAAACTGACATAGGCAGCAACAATACTGAGTAGCAAACAATAATAAAAAAATTTAAATAAGAAGCTTAAGCACAGCCTGAAAGGAAGTTCAGAGTTTCATTGTAGTAATAAAACACATGGTACCCCCTTTCTACTAATTCTATGTATAATAAAATGTGAATAATATTTTAGTTTATATTTTAAGTATAGCTATCATTAGCTACCAGCCTGTCATTTAGAAAAGTAGCTATGAGCATCTAGCAACAAAATCACCTATTTGATAAAGAAATAAGAAATTTGAGAGAAAAGTAATTTGTTAAAGTAATTAATGTTTGACCTTCTCCAATATTTACATTTTTTTCCCATTTTAACTAAAAGTATATCATAAAATGTTTTTTTTTTTTTGTTTTTTTGTTGTTTTTTTTCAAATCTATAGCCCCATGCATTTATGTAAAAGAGCAACACCCACCCCCCCACCAACACCAAAACAAACCTAGGATTTATTTAATATATACTCTTACATAAGGGATGTCTCATGTCATAGATATTTTATTTTTATTTCAGATTTATTCTCTGAATGATGTTTGCATAATGCAATGAGCAAATTCCAAAACATTTGCTTTCTGATATCATTACTCATTTCAGTTGATGTCAGCACATCACAGCCCTGGGGCGGAGATAAAAGTTACTGTTTTTATAAACATGCACAGTCAATCCTTGTATGTAGAGCTTATGGGGAACATTGCCAGGACATGCAGATGCCCTGCCAGTAATACTAAGAGGTGGCTTAAACTCCCACCCGTCCTCCCCACTCTGAAGTATGACAGCAGCCGTGTGCCTGACGCTACAATTCAAGGCTTCTCACTCATTTTTCATTGGTCTGGAAAGGTGTTCGCACAGAAACAAATGATTCCTCACAACAAATCAAATGGGTGGGAGATTTTTTTTTCTGCTGGACTTGCTTGGAGACTCATGCCGTCATTTTTGCCTTCTGAAAGCAGTTTGGGAACAAATTAATGACACCAGCGAGGCACCTTCCAGACACCACAGAGGTTCAGTGACTCGTCTTTAAACATTCATGTGTTCCCGAAACAATTTTCTCTGTCCAATCTGAAAACGTTAGCAGCAGTGTAAATTATTCATTAGCAGGTCATCTGCCTGTGAAAGGGAAGATGTGAAGAAGGAAGATCAGACGTGATGGGTGCAGGCACATCAGCACATAGTAATACACAAGCCCAGTGTCACATCTATGCATGCAATTTTAGCCAAGTAGAGCCACACCCACAGCTGCAAAACAGTGTTGCAAGAAAAAAAAAAAATAATGGTGGTGTACTTCTGGCAGAAATCGGATTGAAAATATGTGCAAAAGGTGATCTGATTCACTTAACATCTGTCAGTCATGTTTGTCAGATTTTTGTTTTTTATTTTTCTTCATCTTCTAATACTTGTAATATATTCTTGTCTGTGTTTGGTTCATAGTGGGTGTCCTTTTCATGAAGTTTTAACCTATTCACTTTGATCTCATCATAAGGTGGTTTCAAACGTGAACCAGATGTCATTTTACCGTGACGCTTTGACTTTTGTCAATTTGACAAATGTCCAGATAAAATGTCCAAATCACCCATCTTTTTTTAAATGTTTCTTCCTGTCTTTTTCACTCCGCTTCAAGTTATCATATTACCTCATGAATATACCAGCAGAACATAGCGTTAGACCTCATTAGGTTCACCTGGTCAATTGATTGTTAACGCAAATAGCGAATCATCTAATCAAATGGCAGCAGTGCAATGCATTTAGATATATACATATGGTGAAGATGGCTGAACTGAAGTCTGAATTTCAAACCAATAAACATATTAAGTAATTTTGAAGTGAGCATGAAGAGAAGCTACAATTTGTTCTGGGTGACTAAAGTTGAAAAGTAATAGATTGGAAAAAATGTTGCCTGGTGAGTCTCTATTTCAGCTGCAACACTTAGGCAGTAGGGTGAGAATTTGGCATGAACAACATAAAAGCATGGATGCATTCTGCCTTGAATCAGCAGTTCAGGTTGCTGATGACGGTGTAATGGTTTGGGGGAACTTTCCGCGTAAATTTTTTCTCCCTTAGCACAAATTGAGCATTAACACTCCACAGCTTACCTAAGTATCATTGCTGACTAATATTCATCCCTATCAGTGCAGCAGTCTTATTATGGCTACTTACAGAAGGACAATGCACAACGTAGCAAAGTTCAAATCTCAGGTTGGTTTCTTGAACCTGAGAATCAGTTCAATGGCCCAAAATGCCTCCTTTGGGCTATGAGAGATTCTAATCATGGATGTGCAGCAACAAAATCAATTCAATTTATTTATATAGTGCCAATTCAGAACTGATTTTGCCTCAAGGCACTTTACAGAAAAAAGTCATTTCAGATCAGTCACACATACATTTCAATTGATCCTACAGTATATTGAGTTTGGTTCATTATTCAAATTAGTTCATATAGTTTATTTCTAAGGAAACCCAGCAGACTGCATCGACTTGCAGCATTTACTCCTCCTGGATGAACATGTTTTGCTTGTGTTGTGTTTTTGACTTCACAGCAATCCCTCATAACGAGCATGCATGTAGTGGCAGAGGAGAGGAAAAAAATTCCCTTTAACAGGAAGAAACCTCCAGCAGAATCTGGCTTACTACTAGCGGCCATCTGCCAGGACCGACGGGGGGTTTGAGAAGAAAAAGCAGATATCCAGAAGAACCAAACACAAGAGCTAATGTAGGGGTACTTTCTATGGTAATGAAAAGTAAAAAGTTAGCAACAGGAGAGGGAGAACATTTAGTATTTGGCAGTATTATCTCCAGGACGGTACCACAGATGTAGCTTCATTGGACAGAAAAATAACTGAGAAAATATAAAGTTGACAGTTGAAATAACAGCAAATAATGCAAATTGAAAATGAGAAAAAATGATCTGTTTGTGGACAAAACCTACAGATGCAACTGTGTGACGCCACCATGTTAGTATTGGCAAAAATCTCAGAGTAATATTTCTGACACCTTGCTTGAGCTAGGTGGCAAAAGTTTGTTCCCCTTTTGCCATCAGCTCTGATGGCAAAAGGTGGACAAACCAAGGAGAAGCAAGGTGTACCTAATAAAGTAATCTGTCTGTGTTAATATAGAGGAGAATTCATTTACACCTTAGCGCTGTAAACACACAACTCTGCTAAGCTGCATCTTTTATATTTTCCCTACTTTAGCACAACTGATATAAACTAATTACCAGTTTGATAAGCATGTCATCTTCTTTGGCACAATTCTGTTAATGAACAATTTATTTAAATCAGGTGCGCTGAAACAAGGCAGGCCTTGAAATATGCAGTGCCAGAAGGTCATGAGGACAGGAACTGGAGAAGCACTGATCAAATGTATAAATCCAGGGTTTCTGGCAAACCCAGCCATGATGGATCATCAGCATAATGATCTGTAATGATCTGCAAAGTTTAAAACACAGCTTGAGATCACCTTCAGGGTTCTTCTAACTCCTTAAGATAACCAAGTTTTGGTTTTGTTGCTTTATGCGAATGTCGGTTTCTGTGAATCTTAACCAAATGAAAGATTTACAGGTAATCCACTTTATTGAATTTCCTGGGTTCTCAGTTTTGCCCTTGCTCACATAAGTACAACATATCAATCAATCAATCAATCAAGTTTTATTTGTATAGCACATTTTTCAGCAGCAGGCATTTCAAAGTGCTTTACATCACATCAAAAACAGAAACATAATGCAACATAGAATCAACAGTAAAAAACAATAAAAACAACAATAAAAACAACAATTAAAAAAAAAAAAAAAAGGTTTACCGATTACACTCTTATTGTGTTAAATGGGACAGAATAACTATTGCTATTTTTATTCCCACTCACGCTCACAATCACACAGTTTAAAAACGTTAACAGCCTTTCAACGGGCTTCCGGTACGAGGCTCCGTACAACTCTCACGGAATTTCGAGCAGAACCAGTGAACCAGTGAATCAGTATATACCAATTGTTCCTATTGCCTGTGCACCTTTTTCTACCACAGTTCTTCCATGTCTGAATTGCTCTGTTGATATCTTTGAAAAGTCAAGTTCTTTTAGCAATAAGTGTTTGGGGCTTACCCTCAATATGAAGGGTTTTGATGACTGTCAAGTCAGCAGTCATTCTCAGAATTTTACAAGTCCTAACGTAATATTTCTACATTTATATTTGTGTTTATAGGTCTTGTGTAATACTTGTCTAAGAAACAGAATAGTGGGTTTTTGTTACATGCATGCCATATTCATCAAAAATAATAAACACTGTATCAGTCTATCCAATATCTATACATCAAAATGCACTTGTGGTTTTGCTAACAGTCCCCACATAAGTAATTCAAAATGCGAAAATTGTCTCTCACCATGTCATTTTGATTGCAGAGAGGCATTCGTCTCCCCTTTCGGACATCATCCTGGGTCGAACTAGTTCAACAGAGCGCAATGCGAAGTGTTGTGTGATTGGTCGCATGTTTGCTTGCATAGTTTTTGCATAAATGTACTCACACAGCAATTTTGATATTTCACTTCATCTAATGAGATTCCAGAATATTGTATCTGCAGGAGATGTGAATAGTTTTTAAGAATCTTCATTTGACACTGTAAAGAATTATATACATTTTTACAGTTATTCACTGAATAACTACTATTAGAATAAAACTGCCCAATGGCTAAAAACTCCTTGGATGGAAATTGCAGCATATCTGTCTACAGAAGGAGGCCGCCTGCAGAAGAGTACGGTGTTAGCACCATTACAGTTTTGTAGAGGATGAGTGCATCAATAATTGCATCCTTAAAATACAAAAAAATATAAAAGATTAATGAGAATTGTAGCTTTTTTTGCACAGGTTGGAATAAATTCAGTAGGAAAGAACAAAACTACAGGTTCCTCTCTATTCATCAGCCAGATGGACAAATTGTTGTTTCTTGGCTCTTCATTTCTCTGTGCTGAATGCTCTTCAGGTTATTCAGTGACACTTCCGGCACTGTGCCATGCATGGCAAGGTGACTAAGAGGTTTTTATCCATACCGCAGCCTGGCAAGAGGATGTGTTAGACTGCTGATAAGAGCTACTTAGGCACTCTTTGCTCATTGACTTGATGAAGAGGATGTTTGTGTCGCCTCTTGGACAACAAGACATTAATTTTGGTCGGTTTTGTGCTCCTGCAGAGAGACAAAATGAGAAAAATCAACTTGTGCTCAGATTGCACACCGGTGTTGTCCCTCTGGCAGGATACAGGAAATTTCCACTTACATGCTTTGACCCCCCTCCACCCCCCAAAAAAAGCTAATCTCTATACTAAAGTATCCTTATCACTCCTGTCTCGTATCTCATTAGTTGTCTTTCTCATCATCCAAGTTACATAGGAGACATCCTTATGGAAGTTAAAAGCTTCCATTTTCAAAATTTTCGTCATCCTCTCTGTCAAAATGAGCCCTCAATGATTGTTTTTGTATTCCAAACTCTGCATTCCCCTTTTCCCCCCTCTGATGCAATATAACTTGCTATGCTCCATTTCTGCTTCCATGTCATTTTCTTACAATTTCCTCAGCACCTGTTTTCTCAAAATGCCTTTTTGCGTGCCGTTTTTCTTCTCCAATGGTCTGTCAAGGCCAGAAAGGAGTCTGCCTCAGCTTTGTCAGCAGCATAGGAACTCAGCGTGGTGGGTGTTAAATATGCACAACTCAATTTGCATAATTATTTCATTTGCCATCACCTGTGCTGCACCTATGAATAAAGAAACCTGAAGTAGATTCTATAGTTTCTGTGGCAACCCAACTCTAATTATCGGGTCAGACTTTTTTTTTCTTGATGCAAAGCACTGCTTTAGATGTGTTTATCCTCATCATAATGGGTGATTGTCAAACACATCAAAATCTCCTTTGTGATTTTCCACTTTAACTACAAGGACATTTGTAAAACTGTTTGACTGCTGTTTTAAAGACCATAAGAGAAGATATATGAATCAAAACAGTAATGTGCTTTAATGTTGCAGTAATTTGTGACTTTTTGTGTATAATTCTCATATTTTTTTCTCATACATCAACAGATTTATTTATAGATTTTGTATATTTATACTTTTGAGAGATATTATTTATTAATGTTTATTTTAAGCAGTGGCACCCAGCATATGTAAAGTAAGTTGTCTCTTTGAAGCTGTTTTGGTCTTTACCATCTTCAAAAAAATCGTTTGATTCTTAGACAAGATAAGGTTTGCGAAAAACCACCATCTCTGCTCAAGAGAATTTACTTGAATGTCAGTACCTGCTCATATTTGCAGTGGAAATGTTTGTCCCTTTTTTAAGTTCAAGAACAAAATTATCACCTGACAAAATTCCACTTGACTTTAAATCTTGCTACATCAGCTGCACCACTGATGTGGGATGTCGAAACATTTTGCTCCCGCTGTTTGCATGCTTTGATGTTAACTAATGAAAAGGCATGGGCTCATACCACACACCTGTCCAATACTTCATTGCAATTAAAACAAATGCCATTAGGAAAAAGGGAAAACAAGAATCTTAGAACATTGGGGGTTCATGTATTGATGAAATAGAAGTAGAACAAAGCAATAGAGTAGAGAAACAGAAAAGCATTATTTTCCAGGACCATATGTGTATGAATATTTTTTTGGGAAAAAATGTAAGTCACACTTAGATAGAATTACCACCTTTGAATAGTGAATTATTTTTTCAAAATATGTGGTTAGGGGGTTGCAAGATTTAGAAGAATATGATATGAAGAGAGGTAAAGACTTGTGGACCGAATGTATTGACTTACTCTGGATAAGTGAAGTTGACACTCTTTAAATGGTAGTCTATCGAAACCAGGACTTTAAATCTCCCACTGCTACAGACTGCAAAGCCCTATTCACCTGTGTCTTGCTGGCTTTTTCTGATTGCCATTTGGTGTTTGGCAGGTAGAGTGCATTGATTTTTTTTTTCTTCTATTTTTTAAGTAGCACATGTTCTTTCAAGTTTGTGCTTTAGTAGAAATGTTATGTGTGACTTTCCCAAAGACTAAGTTTAAGAAAAACCCTGGAAATACATATAAAACAGTTTCCTAGAAAACATACAATACAGTCTACTAGATTGAAGAATCCTACACAAGGCAAATCCAGTTTATTTTACATAGCACTATTCACATACAAAGTCATTCATAGTATTTTTAGTAAAATAGAGCTAGATATATTGCATTTAAAACAAAGAATGATGGCGAATGAAGAAACTAATAGTTAAATTCAACCGCGACTAATACAAGATTTAAAAAACAATTTTTTATGCTGGTGTTGGTCATGACTCTTGATGCAGCATTTTGCATAATCTAGATTTACCTGGCGGATTTTTGTTTCTGCTGTTAATAGAAACACAAACTCTGATAAGTGCACCAAAAAAAGTGCCAAAGAAAAAACGGTAAGTATGTGTGAATATTTTTAACACTCAACAATAAATTGTCATAGATAAATGTATTTTGTTTCCTGAATTTCTTTCTTTGGGCTATAATACAAAACACTTGTGAAATGAAATTAAGAGTTAACTGAAAATTACAGTTTTAATTTTAAAGTTGTGTCAGCAGAAGATTGTATGATCTGGCTAATACAACACATGACAAAAGTAAGAACAGTTGTTGCAGTGATTATTTTTGCATCACCAGACCTCACTAAATCACAATTCATTATTGCATCTTTAGCTTACCATTGCTTTTGATTCAGTCTGCATGAAGCAATGATGATCAACAACAGGATTAATTGGCTGATCTATATATATCAGTGGCAAAGAAAAAGATGGGTAACTGCTGTCATTATTCTGCACTGATCTATTTTTGCTCGCCAACCAATTAGAGTTTGAAACAGTCTGCACTCTGAATGCAGGTTTGGTCATCCTCAGGGATTTGTGTATTAGCTGTGTAAACAATGTTGTAGTTTATCTATTAACAGCTCAGCAATGTTAATGATGTGTGTGGCATCATTAGACATGTGCATGTTGTTTTTCTGTGTTGCATAAATTATTTGCACATAAGGGCATGCAAAGAACATACAGTACATTACAATTATCCCTTGATATTATGCTCCCCCCTCCCCTTAACAGCCATCGCCAAGAGTATGTTGAGGCAGAGGAGCTAAGAGTGTTATGTGTATGTTAGTATTACAGGAAATGATGGATTCTGCACCATTCTCGGTTTTCTAACCTCTTGGCTGGAATCACAATGAATAGACAAGATGCATTCACACTATGAGGCTGCTGGCCCCAGCTGTACAGGTTGGGTAATGCAGTGTAGGTTTCCTCTCTACCTCAAAACAATGAGAGACAAGCATTTATCCTCACTCTTTTTTCCATTTTTGCAGATTGCCTTGTGATTTCTGCTTGAGTTCAGATTAAAATTACTCTACTTTCTATTCCATGTTTACCTGAATGAATCCTAGGTTAGACTATTGTCGATTAGATTGAAGCAGATCACTTTTTTTCCTGTGCAGTTTCTCTATAGCAGAAAAGCTGACAAGTAAGAAAAAAACACACGGATAAAGCAGAAGGTTCATGAAACCCAACAGCTCATTTTAGAAACAGCAAAAGATTGACTCATTTGGAGGTTCTGACGTAAAATGAATGAATCACTGTATGAAACCACAAGACACTGTGATAGCTTTAATGTCCCTTGCAGCAGTATGCAAAGTAGTAGTACTGAATGTGATGCACAGCAGGTTAGTTTTGACACAATCAGACTTTCTAAGCTTTTAGTGTGCTATGGTACTCAGACATACAGTTGGTATTTTCTAAAGGCTAGTGATTCTAAAGGGGACCAATTCGGGCAAGAAGCTCACTGTAACCACTAATCATTGAACTGATTCCAACAAATTGCCCTTTTAGACTTCTAAGGCTTCGTCTTTCAGTCATTCCTTCAGATCTGTCTTACGGTACTTCATTAGTGTTCCTGCTTTGAGTAAAAACCCAATATGTGAAATAAATCATGAGGGGAGGTAACGTCAAAATTGGCCTCTATGTAAGTTGTCCCCTCCTTGAGCTTTTTCAGATTTTGTGATGTTTAAACCTCAAACTTCAGTGTGTTGTGTGTGTTTTATTGGAATTGTATATGAATAACCAACAATTTTGGAGTGAAAGTAAAGGGATGCATGAGTATCAAGTTTTTATTTGGAAAATAAGTGTTAAAAGTGTTTTTCACATATGTATTAAGGACCTCTGAGTCTACATTTTTTCACACTACCTTTTGCTGCAGTTAGTTAGAAATGTAGCATGAGGTATCTGTCCACTAGCCTACTCACATGTGGAGACTGGCATTTCTGTCCGTTGATGTTTTCTAAATTACTGTGTCAGACTGAATAAAGACCATCTGTGAACATCAATTGCAAGCCTGCCCACAGCATTATGCTGCCACTGCATCATTTTGGGGATGGTGTGTTCAGGGTGTGCATTGTTAGTCTTCCTCTGCAGCCTGCTACATGCTACATGTAGGTCAAAAACGTAATTTTGATCTCATCTCATAGAAGTACATTCTTTTATATCTTTGCATTGCTCCTTCCATAGCCTGCAGCTTTCTTCCACAGTGACATTCTGTGTGCTACCGCTGCCGTTATTGGACTCTGTATAGTATGACTTCTGAAGGGAACTGCTTGCAGTGGATTTTATTGAAAAGGTTTCAGGTTAAATAAATGTGGTCTAAATATATATGCACTTTTCAGATTTTCTATTTTTATTTTGAAAACCTTTTTTTTTTTCTTACATTTTACATGCTCCTCATAAAACAAATAATAATTATAATATGACAATGTGAAAGGGATTTCAGGAATTAGTGGTGGGACTTGATTAAAATATTAGATCAAATTAATTTCAGGGTCTGTAATTAATTAAACACATTTTATTCAAGCTATATCTTGATAGCATTTTCAATTCAAAAACGCCTTTCCTGCTAAATTGTTGAATAAATAGACATGATATAAAGGAAAGATACTTATTGTTTTTAATCTTTTATTGAGGTTATTCAGCCATGAGACTGGTGCATACTCTTATGCCCATTCAGCTTTCAGGTGTTTCAAGAACTCCTGGTCATTCATGGAAATTTGAGAAATGCTTCTGTAGAAATGTGGACTGGTGATGCTGACAGTAGCTTTGGGGATGTCTGTTTTTTTGTTTGTTTTTTATTGTTGTTCTTTTTGCAAAACATTCACACAACAATAATTTTTTCCATCAGATCTTTTTTTTTTTTTTTTTAATAATTTTTTTCTCCGAAGAGTTTTTGCGGCGCTAGTGGCTCGCATTTTTTCCGCGACAGTAGGCTGACAGGAAGGGGGGAAGGAGAGGAGGGAAGACATGCGGCAAAGGTCGCCGGGACCGGGAGTCGAACACGCGACGTCCGCGTCGAGGACTAGGGCCTCCAAACGTGGGGCGTGGTAACCCCCTGCGCCACCACAGCACGCCCCCATCAGATCCTTTTAAGCAGAAATGAATCCCTCGCTTGTGCGTCATCAGATTTATTATTGCACCAGAAATGTGCAAGTAGAGGTTCTGGTCAGAACCTTTGTATGTCAAAAATGTTTGTTGATTAATTGTGTTGAAAGTATTAATGTGTTAAAATGTAAGTAATTCCTTAATCAACAAATAAAAGTCCTGATACTACTTTAAGCTCTTTTTTTTTGCAAGGCCATGCACATTTTCTGTTTGGCTGTTTCTGGTAAGTGAATTTGATTCAGGTCCACCAAAGGAACTCTTGTTGTAAATGTTTGCAGTATGAAAATGTGATGTATTACAGTCTCATGTGGTGGCTTTCACCACACCCTGGATCAAAATATTGCTCCAGCTGCATGTCTAAGAAGGGGGCAATTTGTGTTCTATGAGAAAAATCTGTTCAAGTAAGAATTTGCTTACAGTAGCTCCTTTGAACTTTGGGTATTTCTTGTGCTGTATGTTGTAAGGTTATGTGAAAAGACTCACAAAAAAAAACAAAAAAACACAAGGGAGAGAGAAAGATCACAAAACACAGAAATAAACTCAGGAGCCTGAAAACAAAGAGATGGATCAGTAGCTTTGCTGCCAGCCTTACTGTAATGATAAATATATCTGACTGTTGCCAAAGAGCTGGTTCCTGGCTGAAATCTGCCAACAACTACTGCATACAGTGATTGATGTCAACAAATTCTAAGTTTCAATATGTTGAATTAACTTTGTAATTGCTAAAACATATCAAAATGCTTTTAAACTGTATTCCTGTTAAATGGAGAGTGCTGTCAGTATTGATTGTATTTCTGGATGATAGCTAATTAACATTAAAACATGCTTTGCTAACAAATGAATTGTCTCAAAAATATCTCAAATTACAAATACATTTTTCTCTTCTTCAGCATCATCTGGCTGGGGCCTTTCTTAGGCATGCACTAAAGTGATATTTTATGTTTTTCACAACAGTTCTGGTGCATTAAGTCAGTTGAGTTTAGCTTAGGGTCTAAATGTTTAACCCCGTCAAGTAGAAAAAAAATCTGTTAAATTTAATTGCACTATTGAAGACCAAATAACATTTCAAGAAAGATTAATCTTTGGAAAGTAATAAACCCAACTGCTAATGTATCACTAATTTATGTAGGCAATCATTAATTAATTTGCATCAATTATCCAGCTAATTACCTTGTAGTATCCAACACTGTTCATGCAGACTTTTTCTCAGGGCTTGACCTTTTTGAAATGGCAATGTGACAGTTCGATACAAGGGTGTCAGGATGAGGTCAGTAATGGAATCAGATCTCTTGAGATGTGAGATTTGCTCCTGCAAACACTGGAATAATGTTTTATATGTAATGTTTGTAATATTAATACTATTAAAATTATTAGATTTGAATCATTTAATTAGACTAACTAATAGGTCGCAATACAATTTAATTGATTGTGTAATTGCAGCAGTATTGTACCTAATTGCTTCAGACAGAACAAGCTAAATAATAACAGGAAAAAATGCTGTTTGAAGATGACCCTGGTAAAAATAAAAACCGAAATGCTAAATTAACTTCCATGTTCAGATGATTTATTTATTGTTGGTTTGGTAAGACAGGAGCCAAATAGATAGACGTGAAAATTTCAGTGTAGCAAATATCAGCTTTTGTCCACTTTAGGTTAGATTGTATAATCAGTGCATTACATTTCTAATTTTACACATTTTGTCATCACATCTGGAAAATATATTTATTGGTATTGATGTGGTAGATTAATTGCGATTTGTGCATAATTGTGAAGATGAAGGAAATGTATTTATGATTTTCAAATTCTTTACAAATAAAACCTAAAAATTGTACTGTACATGTAAGTACTGTATTGAGTTTAGCGTCCTAATCAAAATCTCTCAACAATCTGAGATTTATGACCGTTCTTCTTTGTATGTAGATCAGTCTTAGCAAGACTGAACTGAGAAAATATGCTGTTGACAGATTTTCTGGACTTTGAATGGGCCATTCTAACACATGCATATATATTGGTTTGGGAATTTTCTCAAACATCATTCCTCAAGGGCTGGTGTCCTGCAACTTTTAATTCTATATCTGCTTTAACAAATCAGAATAAAACAATTAAGTCCTTAGAAGGGCTTTGTAAAGGTTGATGACAAACTGATGAGACAGCATGTTGAGCAGTGACTCCTGCCCTTGAAAACTACAGCTTGAATATCTTGATTTAAACTAGTCCAGTTTTGGCTGTATGCTTATTGTCATTATCCAGTTGGATCTCTGTCCCAGTGTCAAGTCTTCTGCAGCCTCTAACATTTAATTTTTTTGTCAGCAATAAACAAAATAAAATGTCTTTGAAAATCAAACTTATGCATTTCCCGCTCTAAAAGCTTTGCTATGATGTGCAGCATGAAATTACTGTAAGAAACACAGAGGCAATCAAAGGAAGATGAGTTTGGCAATGATTTATTTCAGATATGGCGTTTTTGTGGTGCTTGAGCAGCCATCTTGTACTGTACAAGAACAAATCTGGCATTCAATGTGTGTTTGTGGGCACAAGATTCCTGAATGTCCTAAAAGCTACATGCTCCAAACATAGCTCATTTACTGGGATAAAAAGCAGTAAATGCCGTGTGATTTACGAAAACCTAAACTACCTAAACTACAAAATATTTTGGAAAAAATAATTATGAGCTCATTGTTTAGGACTTGGATACTTTCCCTCCACCCCCCAGCAGAACAGTGGTGAAATCCAGCACCGTTACTCTGAAGAATACAGTTCTTCCTCTGTGAGGGAGAATATCAGAGAAACTTTTATCTTACTGGTCATAAATTGTTAACATTAAAATAAATCACTAGCAACACTAATATTAAAAATGTTGAACCTACTACAATGTTATCTGTGATTTAAGTTGAGACATTGCAGAGATCAATAAATAGTAACTAATAAACAAACTCCTTAATATAGTTTTAAGCATCTACATTTTTCTCTTCCTGTAGTGTACAACGTATGGATGTATGCTGATGTGTGTTTGAAGCTGTTGTTACTAATCTCAGATTAGGTACAGGTTGCTAGTGTTGAGTTGGGTCCCTTTTTGCACTTAGACCTACCTTACTTCTCACTGTGATAGACTTGACTAGACGTTGGAAACACTTTGATTGACATGAGATTGTGCAGTTGCTTCACATTTGTAAGCTGCACATTGCTGATGCAAATCTCTAGTTCCATCTCAACCTTGTAGTGCTTTGTGATGATGATTCCCATGTCTTTTTTTAAGTTTAAACATGTTCTGCATTCAGTGACGGTATTCTGCATACCTTGGTTATAAGAAGTTGTTATTTGAGCTACTGTAGTGTCTCATCTCAATCCAAGATGCCCTTTAACGTCTGTCATGGGCACAGTATTTTAGTCCACGCGGTTGCTGCTCACTGGATATTTTCTTCTTTTTTGATTGGGTTGTTGTGAATGAAAATCCCACTTGATCACAGGTTTCTAAAATACCTGTATCTCATCTGGTACTAATAGCCATTCTACATCGAAGTCACTTAAATCCCCTTTCTTCTTCATTCTTATCCTGCCTTGAACTCCAACAAGGCACCACACCTTGATGCCTACACTCTGTGGTTACCACATAATTATCTGATTGTCTTATTGTGTTAGCCAACTGAATAGATGCACTGAATAAAGTGGATGGTGAATGTAGATGCTACAACCACCACAAAGTTATGATGGGTGCAACCTCACTTCACATGATGAGGCAAATACCCTCAGTAAAGAAAGCTCTCACATCCTGGTCGTCAAAACAAAGCACTAGAAAACTAGAGACTTGCTCTATAAAAACACTCAAATAAAACAAGCGTTATGATACCATTTCTGCCGTTAAAATTATATGTATAAATTCTGACATTTGACATGCAAGGAAAGTGCAAATGTATTACTAGGTTCTGTCCACCAGCCACGTGATCTATGCCCCGTAGAACGAAGCCCCCAGTTCAGTTCTCTTTTTGTATGTCTTAGTCAGCGCACAAATTTGCTCATTTCCCTCTATTTGATGAGAACAGCTTTCATGATAGCACCGCTGAATGTCAAATGAGTTGGGAAAACCATGTTGTTCAGCTCCTGAACAGAGGGTGCCGTCGGTGTATAGATCAGACACGTGACAAGGTTCTGTGACTCATTTCCAGCTCCCTGGCATTAACAAGCAGTGCCCTTTCTGCTGGGAAGCACAGTGTGGGAGCAGGCAAGCTGGCTTGACAGTGTGATAAGAGGGAAGGGAGTGAGAAGACTCCTGCTGGTTTCATCAAAGAGAAGTCAAGAGTGGACTACATTCAACGGCACAATTTTGCCCAGATAAAAACTCTTCATAAAAACTCTTTCCTTCTGTTATTTTGCTTAAGTGTATAATTGCTGTTGTGACATCAGGTAGCATGTCCTCATTATTTATTTTCCCATTGTAGCTTTCTATTTCCACCTTGTTATACTATAGGGATCAGGCTGTCTTAGGCTGCTCAAAAGACATGTACAATCATTTTTCTAGTGTCATGTAGCACATATTTTTATATTTTCCAGATACAAGGTGAACAAAGGAGTCTCTGTGTGTAGTCAGCTTGGAATCTAAGGTGATTTATAACTGGGGTCTGAAGTTATTCCACTCATGGCCCAAAAGAAGAGGAGATACTACAACCATATCATGATTTTATAACACAAAACTACATTTTATTTTCTCTTTCGTCAGAATGGCGCTATGTAACTGACTGAAAGTGGATTTTTGTTCTTGTGGTACCTCGTGGTATGATAGCTATGAATAAAATTACAAACATTTTATAGTATCACTCTACACAAAGATTTGAAACAAAAATGCCATCAGTTGTTCTTATTTTAAACTGAAAACTATGAATAATTACTTCTTCTGCAAAATATTCTATATCATAATTGCTATAATAATGACACATGTAACATTTATTTATTTTATTTTGAAAAAATATGCTTTATCAAAAACAGGGACAAAACACAGTAAGTGTAATATTTCACATATTTGCATAGATAATTTTGTTTTCTTTTTCCTTGTTGTAGAGTATTAAAGGACCTCTGGTTGAATAACAAGCTGATATTAGCTAATAACAGAATTTTTGTGCTTCATGTTCTTTGGCTGTGTGATTTCCATATTACCTTTTTTTCAATTAGCTGTTTTTAAAGGGAATTTACATCACTGGAAGCTTTATGTTTTAGAAATTGTAACTTTTTACAAGCTTTGTATAACTTCACCTTGGAAACCAAAAAATCTTTTTTTCTGATCACTAAGGTAAAGACTTGAAAAAGCAATTTATAGGAATGACACATGTTTCAGTTTGAAACACCACAAAATTACCCCTAGGGTTTCCACATTTGTCAGGACACTAAAACAGCATTTAAGAAACATCCAAATAACATATAACTTATTTTTTTACTATTGTTGAAGGCCTGTTTTATGCAGCATATAAATTCATCGTATAGTGATTGGACAACAAAAATATATGTGATTTTTGTTAGCATTTGAAGAAATCCCCAAAAATCTAAACTTAAAGCCACAGAAGGACATGTCTTAACAGCAGTTGAAAACCATGAAAAGAATGAAATGTGAAGGTAAAACTAGAATGTATTTCCTCCATATGAAGGTTCAGAATGATGAACTTTGGTGTGAAGTAATGTTGACTTTTCACAGACTTTTTGTCAAGGTGAGATTTTGCAACACACTTGTCAATATTTGTTTGTAAGCAGAAACATATTTTAGTTATTGTTAAAAAAAGAAGAAAAAAAAAAAACTCAAATAAAAGTAAAGACTTGGAACTGATTTGGGATCGAATAAGCCGAGGCAGCTGGCTGTGCTTCTTTCCAGGTGAGTAAGTCGCTGCCAGAGGTTCAGTCAGGCAGGCGGATTAAACAGTGAAGGTTATCTGTGATCCCTCCACGATGTGATCTCATCGTTGCTTCTTCAAAGCAAAAGACGGAGCAAGAACTGGTGTTTCACAACTCTTTCAAATGCAACAGTTTTCTCCTTAAATCATCTCGTCTAGTGTCTGAGGAAAACGCTGGCAATCGGACTGTTACTGTCATTTTCTTGGTGACTAGAGTTATTACTATTCACAACTTCAATCAAAATCCAGAAACACATATACTCTCACTTGTACTTGAAGGAAAGCTAATCTTTATTACATGAATAGGTAATCTGGAGCTACATGGTCCTGTTTGAGGGGTAAATATGTGAATTATGTAGTTAGCTGTAGCTAGAGTCAGCGACTTAAGATCCACCACATGCCAAAGTCCTGAGGATATAGACTACTGGATGGTGGAAGGAAGCCAGAGTACCTGGAGAGAACACACGCATGCACAGAGAAATCATGCAAATTCTTCTGAAAGACCCCAGGCGGGGATTCAAACCAAGGATTTTCTTGTTGCAAGACAACAGTACTGTGCACAGTTTATATTTTATTTGTTTGAATGTAATTACTGAAATAAATTTATTGAGGCTCTTTCATATTTGTTTAGATGTTATCGCATTTGTGTTTTACAAATCTTAATATCTTTCTTCCACATTTTTTAGCTCATCCAATGTATTTTATTTCACTTTGTGTAATTTTATTCATCCTTATTAACATCAATAGAAAGAAGAAGCCTAAAACCCTCTGTGATCTGCTGCATCTTGGAGTCAAAGAAAAAGTTTGATTCATGCCAAGAGGAGAGCAAGTAAAGATTTTTAGCCCCTCTTCGTTTCTACTGATTGGTTGGAAGGCTGCGAGAAAGTCTCTGAGCATCAGCATGTAGCGCATCCAGCATGACAGATTATTAAATCCTTTGGCGCTCATCTTTAGCTAAATTCCTTCAAAACATTTAAAACACTGTTTGCAACATGAGGGTCAATTAAGGCATGATTATTGAAGAGAGGAGTGTTTAGGATAAACATCAGATGGGTAGCAGATTGCTCCCACAGATACAGAAACAGACTGGATGGATTTCTGATTTCATATAGCTGTAGGTTTACATCTACTCATCACAGATGTATGCATTATCACATTATTGGAATTTCGGGGGGTGGGGGGGATTCTTGGTAAACTTACAGACAAGAAATCAGACGAGAAATAAAAATAAAATGTGCAAATACAGCTTAACAAGTTAAGATCCGTACTATATAGTTCACCCAGACAGATTAATATTATATACAAGCATACTTTCTGTAATCCAAATGATGCAGCTTATGTTAAAGTTTAAATACCTTAAACACAAAGGTTTAATGTATTGTTCCAGTTGTTGGAGATTTTAAAACTGAAGGGTTAATTTGACTCCCAGAACATTTTCAAGTCTGTGTACCTCATAAAATAGTTCTCTGTGGCTCATATTCATGTATTTTCTTAAAACTTGTCTTATTATCATACAGTATATCCATGTATTGGTTCATTGCAACATGAAACACCAAAACCAGGCCTGGGTGAAGTGGCTGTCAAAAGTCTATTCAACCCTTCAAAGACACTTCTAACTTATTCAGTAGCATAGTGGATTAAAAGATTTTTTTTTTTTCCCCTTGCGGTCAGCTGAACTCTTTTGTTAAGTTTGGATGTATTGATGTTGGTCCCACTGTTGGGAAGCAGCCTCAAAGACAGATTTGACACTGTTTTTGAGAGTCTTCTAGTTTAGGGCCGACGTACTGGTTGTCCCTCATAAATATTTTTTCTTGTAGAAGAGATTTTGAGATTCTCAGCCAAGACTTAGTCAAAGTCACAACATTGTCCAACTATGTGCTGGCATATATCTTATTTGCATAATTTGCATCTTAATAGACAAATGAATATTTAATTACTGTACTTAAGATACAGATGCAGTGTTTTCTTTTTGCCATGTATGGGAATTTGGAAAAACCTACTCTATAGCTTTTCAAATTGGTCTATGAGAAATTGAACCAGAGTTGGTGAAATATCAAGTTCTGTCATATCTTTGAAGTAAATGTGTTGCTTTTGATGTACTACTGGCTTAAATAGTGTGTGTGGGTGTGGGTGTGTGTGTGTGTGTGTGTGTGTATTGGGTTCAACCATGTGAAATTTACACTCTTCAGTGATTTCCAAACAAGGCACTTATGTTTGCAGTGATTTTTTTTCTTTTCGTATTGTTCCAAATTTTGTGGTAAACTCACCCACTTGCAATTTCATTTCAATGCTATATGTGATTTCAATGCTGTGGGCAGTTTGTTGTGGCTAGTCATTTGCACGAAAAACACCCAATAGTTTGACAGTGGTATATGTGAATAGTGGTATATCCCTATAAACCAAATAAAACCTTCAGATTTTTTAGAATTTGTGTTCTACCAATGTAGAAAAACTCTCCTATTTTCCAACACTGCCATCACTTTGTGTTTTTGATGGGCATAAGGAAACTCTGGTCTACTACCGCACATTTTTTCCCTCCAATGAATCCGTGATTTTATGCAAGCTAAACATGAATCTGTAATATCATCCATAATCATCTACTGAAATCTCATTAGTGAGCATAGCAACTGTCTTTTTTGACAGTGCAATCGCTATATGTCATCTGGCTATTGAGTTGCAACATTTTTTCTCCCTATCAGTTTGATTTGTTGAGCTCGGGTAAATCTAATTAGCAACAATCACTGGAGATTGAGCTTGAATGGCGTTGATACACTCTACATCGGTTTCCTTCTCCTACTTTTCAAAGTCGGCCACCCTTCATTCTAATTTGTTTTGCCCATCACTTCCCCGTTCGTCCTCTTACCCATGATTTTAAACTCTGACAGAGACAAATGGTACAGAGTTTAACTAAAGGCTAAACATGGGAAGGTATGCTCTGACAACTTTATTGCTGCAACTCTGCTTCCATTAGATGGACTCTCGATTTAGGTTTATCCGGTGTGTGCTTTGGGAGAGTGAAACAAATAGGGAGAGAATCAATCTTGGTCTCGCTGTGGTATTTTTCCTTCCCTGAAAATGCTGCAGTCTTTCTGAAATGTATTCAAGATCAGCTATATTCTTTTTGTATGTAAATAACTAGTAATTCATTGTTAAAACATTTTCAATGACTGGTAATTGATGTAGTAAAAAAGACTGGAATAAAGAGTAATTAAGGCAGGAGAGGTCATCTGTTTCTCTGCTCTAGCTGTATTGGTCCAGGCAGTGCGGTACATCTCTGCCTCTGCTGGCCATTATATTGAAGCTAGAGGAGTTGAATTAGAATTTAATCAATACCAATTTATTGCTGTCTGCAGCCTTAAAAAATAGCTTTTACTCTCACAAAAAACTACCCAATAAGTAAATCATAAAATATTGGTATGTTTAGAGTGTATAAAAAAATATAGATCACTGTCCACACAGAAAAAAAATCTATATGTTTGACATCAGCAGAGAGACTCTCCAGTTATTTCTCCAGCTCTTTTCTTTTCCAATTAGCATTGCAGCTACAACTATGCTCTGCTGCCTCATTTTTCATTTGTAAATCCATTTCTTAAATCTTTTATAGGGATTTTGTTATTTAACCACCTAAGGACTGCATTTGTTATGTGTTCCAGCTGAATCTAAGAGTTCTGATTTCTTTTTTTTTCTCTCTGCCAAAGCATTGACCTTGTTATAATGTGCAAGTATATTGTAAGCATAATTATGTACTTGGGATTTAGAGTTATTTAAAACAGTAAATGTGAAGAATGCTAAATGAACTGTCGGAATAATGAAGGTGCAACCTCTATAACACACAAAGTCAACCTAACTTGTCATTCAGGGTAAATCCCTACAGTTTTTGTAAAATTGACTTTTAACGTTCAGATTAGCCTTTATTTTCAGACTGACACTGAACAATTTAAGCACTCTAAAAACTACTAAATTTGTCATTTTGCTATTTCAGCCAGATGTCAAAAATAAAATGGTCCAAATCTGTGCTGATTTGATGCAGCCAATTGGGTTCAATTACATTTGATGGTTTTCAGGCCTTTTCCATATGAAAACTGTGCTTTTATGAATTGATTTTTTATTTGTCCTTTCTAAAATGTTTAACATAATGGAGTCCATATAGATCCCTATAATACGGTCACTAAAATACTCCAAAAACAAGGACATATGTTTGGATTATGCACTTGGGGTCAGATTAGCGGTGGTTCTATGACATCATGATTTTCAGTTAATTGCCCATTTCCACCAATGAGTCGGTAGGAAAATGGGCCAGATGAGGGATTGTCCATGTTAAATAACAATTGGTTTGATGCCACTGTGGTTGAAATTGTGTACTTGTTACCGTGTTACATTATTTGAACAAATTCTTCTTAAAACCTTTCTGAGTGGGACGTTGGGTGTCCAACCGGTTTTCTTGATATGGAGAATATTTAGGCAACTCAAGAGTCCCAGCGAAGACAATTATGAGTCCATGCCAGTATTGTATGCCTTTAACTTCGGTAAAATGTTCGTGGTGTCCATAAATAGCATGAAAAAAACTCCATATATTGTGGTAAGGAGAAATTCAGTCAACAAAGAGAAACAATAATCGTCTTGTTGCAGGCGAAAAGTGGTAAAAGATGCTCTGTGATGCAGCATGAATTACTTTCATTTTTTATTTATAGCAAATCATGCATTAAAGTGATCAAAAAGAGCCTCATAATTTCTAAACCTGACAAAAAAATCTATTTGAAGGAGGATTTTTTTCATATAATTCAAATTGCCAGTCTGTAAAGAATGATGAGGGTCATTTTAGTAACTCAGCAAACTAGGTCATGTTGTTGTCTCATTATTTCCCTAAAACTGCTTTCCTGCACAGGATAAATGAAACCAACAATTGAATAAAATAATTAATTCCAAATATTTTTGAGTAAGCATATTCAAATAGCTGAAGTAGATTTTGTTATGTTTTTTATGCCAATGGTTTATTGATCTGCAGGCTCATCCTACCATGAAACACAATAAATACTGACTTATAAAAATCAATGTGTTTACAGAGCTATGTTAAGATTGGATTGGAAAATTCATCAATGATATTTCTCAGGGATCCGTGTCTCGAATCTGCAAAGTCTATTATGAATCATTGCTTTATTGTTTCAAAATGAAATATTGTCAAGAATAACCTATTGAGTCAAAGTGTCTGTGTTTCTATTTTAGGATCTAATTTTTTAATTTCACTCATAGTTCTTCATTATTGCAACTGCTATCTTTGCTCTCTTTCTGGTCTGTGTCTTTGGAATGGTTCAGTGACACAGCTTTTACTTATTCCTCCCTATAGGCTCTTTTATTTGTCTTTATCTAGCAGCAGGTTTCATGCTGTTAGGGCTCTTAAAGTTTCCGTGATGGCCCTGGCAGATATCAGTTTGTGATAACCATAATTCCCACTGCATGATTGCAGCAATTGGTCATTGGACTGTGACAGCATTTTCCAAAGCTCTGCATCGATAGGCAGCTGAAACTCAGGTAACTGCAACTGTGCAAGGGAAATAAAATCTGTCTTCTATAGCTGTACTTAAAAAAATATATATATAAAATAAATCAAGAAAGTATTGTCTATTGATTTATTTTATTGCCATCGTTATACAGACATTAGAAGCCATAAGAATTCTTTGTTTTTGAAAGTGTGTAACAGAGAGATATCTCTGAAGGTTAAAGAAATGTGACCATCTATTTGAGACCCATTGTCTGAGGCAGTTAGATTGATCACACTCGGAGCAATCTCTCTTTTTTTTGTTTCTCCCCAACGCTTGCCTGGCTTCTGCTAGAAAGCAGTGTAAGCTGTTCCAGTTGTCTCTCTCAAAGCACACTCCTCTAAATCTCTCACACTTATGGGCAACTTTCAGAAGTAAACATACCACATTTGACGCACAGGAGGCACAGTAGCTGTGTTCAGTCATTTCAAGATATGCCCTCTCCTATCGAGCACACCCACACACACATTCACCTTATTGCATTGTGCCTCGGCATGGGAGTAGTTATAGAGGAACCTAATCCATCTTTTACAGCTGATACAGAAGCTTAGCCAGAAGGTCTGACTTCAAGAAAGCTCATCTACAGAGAAAGCTCTGCTCTGACACTGCACAGTCCGTGTGTGCAGTTGGATATTTGTTATTATGCATGTCCTTTGAAGACCATAAGCATTTGCACTAATTTTGACTCAGATGTGGTGAATGTTGCTAACAAAAGGCATGCTGAAAACAATTTTCACAACCAGCTAGAACTATTACTCTGCACTCTTCCTATTCAGTTGTAAGTGGAGGGAAGGAGTGAAAATTTGGACCACAGGCCAAATGAACATAAGTGTATGAAATGGCAGGTACATTTGATTTACCCACAATTCACAATAGCAGGTTTGCCAACTAAATAGAAGAATGGGGGTTTCTTTTCCCCAAGTGACCTATTGGGAGCAACGATGTACCAGATCTACCTCTAGACTGAAGCAAACACAACTATCTGTCAAAAAAGAACTGAATAGCAATGCAGCATCCGGGTGTAAATATCCAACATTCCAGGTTCTTCCAGTAAACTGTGTCTATATGAACCCTTCAAAGTGATGTTCACATTGCTTTCAATATTAGTCAGGTAGCTTTTTCTGTTTGATATAACCCTAACAGGCGAGACTTATCTCAGCTTTAGATTAACAGATTTGAGAACAGCACAGCGTGAAGCAAAAGACTAACTCTAAATATAGCATTCAAAGGAAATAACTCATTGTCTAAATTTTCTACATAAACGAGTAACTGGAACTGTACAGAAAGCATGTTACATATTGAATTATCTAGGAGTCATATCAAAACAGAGAGGAGGAAGGCTAGCTTTACCTGACTGTTTTGCTGAACTCCTCCATTTGCAAAGATCCTCAGGAGAACTAACAAATCCATCTACTGAAGACTTTTTATTAGTAGTTATTTAGAAAATAAATCTTAAAGCTAAACTTGTAACTGGTGTAATGTTTTAGAACATTGTAGAAATTGTCTAAATAAATCATGTTTGCATTGTAAAATAAGTATACTTCATAGGGAGCTTAAGTGCACATATAAGTTATATTGTTTTATTTCAGTCACATCAGTTTTATCAAGACACACATTTAGCTTTTTTTCTGAGTAGTTTGTAATAGAACAAATGCTCTGACAAAGCCAAAAATCTGGGGGTGATCATGGATCCTGATCTGAACTTCAATAACCACATCAAATCTATCATAAAAACATCATACTACCATCTAAAAAATATTGCTAAAATTAGACGACTCATGTCCCCACAAGACTCTGAGAAATTAGTTCATGCCTTTGTTTTTAGTAGACTCGATTACTGCAACGCCATTTATACTGGATTACCGAAAAAAGCAATCAGACAGCTCCAGCTTCTCCAGAACGCCGCTGCAAGAGTCCTTACTAAAACAAAACGAGATCAGCATATCAGTCCAGTTCTAAGATCCCTGCATTGGCTGCCTGTTGCTCAAAGAATTGAATTTAAAATCTCCTTAATGGTTTACAAATCACTTCATAATAGAAACCCGAACTATATTTCTGATCTTCTACAACCATATATACCACTCAGACCTTTAAGATCATCAGAATCAAACCTATTAACTGTACCAAGAGTCAGAACTAAACATGGTGAAGCAGCTTTCAGTTTTTATGCCCCGACATTCTGGAATAAGCTTCCTGCTCATTGTAAGAGCGCCCCGACCTTGAATTTATTTAAAACAAGGTTAAAAACCTTCCTATTTGAAGTTGCCTATTATTAGGTCTTTACTCCTGCTCATTCACAATATTTGAAATTTTGATGTTCCCAGTATTTCATCTATTTTTAATCAGCTTGATCTTTATTGTTGTGTATTTTTTATTTTTTTATTTATTTATTTTTTTTTTGCTATTTTCTTTCTGTGTGTTGTTTTTTGGCTCTCTTGTACAAGCACTTCGAATCGTCTTTGGCTGAGAGGTGCTATATAAATAAACTTGCCTTGCCTTGCCTTGCCTTATCCAACCCCGAACAGGATTCCATAACAGTCATTGGTGGGCGTGCCCTAATTTCTCTACAGCGCCCCCTAGAATATTTTAAATGATCAGCCACAAGCCATGGTTTAACCCAGAATTATGAAACTTGGCACACATATGTATCTTGTCAGTACGTACAAAAAGTCTCCTGGAGCCATGGTCCAAACCCAACAGGAAGTCGGCCATTTTGGATCAAAATCTCCATTTTCTCTTTTATACACGTCGTATCTGATCTATCTCTTCCTACAGCTATTGAGATACAGATTTCAGAATCACTCAGGAGTCTTCAGGCATTGATCGTCAGAAGTTATCACAGGATGTTTTGTACATCAAAGCATGTGGGTGTGGCAAAGTGTTAAACTTTGACTATTCTCCATGAAACATCAAGGTTTAATAACTTCCACATGCAAGGTCACAGCTGCATCAGACTTCATATGTCTCACTACAAACCAGTCCTGATCACATTGTCATGGTCAGTTGATGTCATCACCTTAGCCCCGCCCACTTCCAATAGAAAGTCACCTGTTTTTTCTACTGTATGTCTTACTTTTACTCTGTGATTCATATGGGTTTAAACCTGTGCCAACTGACATAAAATGACATGATGGTGAACTCTGTCAATGCTGGCTGCTGGCCATGTGGGCATGGCCAAATGGCGAATAGCAGTCCCTTGCCATATGCATACAATTGTCTCTATATCACACATGGATCATCCGATTTGCGCCAAACTGGATATGTAAGACCTTTGTTCACCTCTAAAGAGCCCAACAGCATTGAAATGTAATTTGACTCCACAACGCCCCCTAGGTTATTCCATCAGCTATATCTCCTCACTGCATCAGTTGATCTGCACGAGATGTTGCGTGCTTCACCAGGGAGCGCTGCTGAAAATACAGTACAACTAATATCAACATAAGTCACCAGATAAAGCATCAATTCAGCTGTTCAGGCACACATACATTCTCCCAAAACCTTAAACAACATCAAAGCAGCCACATTGCATCAGTGGCACATAGGCCATGTTAACATAATAATTATGTAAATTTACATTGTTATATGTTTTCTGTTTTTTTTACTAATTGTTTTTTGTGGGTTAGAATACAAAGATTAATTAATTTTGGTTAAAAATAATATAAAGTATGTCATTCATCAGCAGTCACTGTTTAGAAGCTATTTCAGTAATTTGCCAGTAGGGTTCACTATTACTCCACCAATGACAAAGAGATCGACGGGAAACAGAGTTTTCAGAGAAATAACTTTCATCAGACAGAGTAATCACTGTAAAAACAAACAAAAAAAAGATGATGAATAATTACATCTGTAATTTGCCAGTAGGGGTCAGTGTCACTCCACCAATGACAAAGAGATCGAGTGAGAAACACATACTGTCGTCTCTAAATCATACATGCATCATCGGATTTCCACGTAACATTTTATGATTGACTCTTGTGAACCTCTAAGGAGCCCAATAGCATTGAATTGTAATTCAACTCCACTGCGCCCCCTAGGTTAATCCAGCAGCTTTATCGCCTTCCCTACGTCGGCCGATCTGCACCAGATTTTTTGCGCATCGTCAGGGAGCGCTGCCGATCGCATTGATGCGGGTGCGGAAACTGCGCGAGAGCGTCTTCGGTGGTGAGCGGGCGGCGGTGCCGGAACCACCGTGGTGGCCAATAGGCCGGAGTGGCGCTGAGCTGCAAGGGCTGCCAGACGCCTCTTGCGACTTTAATTAAGTGTTACACTTTCTGTTCAGCAACGTTTTAAGACACGAATTGAGTTTTTATTGGAAGTTTGACACATTGAGGTGGCGAGGAGAAATTATTCCGCTTTTCATTTTCCCAGCGTTCTTCAATGGTAGTCGGTTTAAATCCCTCCAGGTTCCTTTTTGTGACTGCTGAATGCAAGACAGGTCCTGATTCAAATTAAATAAATTGTATTTTAAAATTCATTATCTTTAGCAATGGTGTACAATTTTTGTAATTACTTTTTGTGAAAAAGTAAACCAAGCAAAATGAAAATTAACCAACTTTATTGTTCTTCTAGAGATCCTCTTTGTCCCAAGAGAATGATCCTGGTAGTCTCATTTTGTGACTGCAGGGCTGTGCATCAGCAAACCTGACAGCTCAACTGCATTTCTCACTAACACAATAACAAGCAAAAAATGATGACAAACTGCTGAAGTGAATCTACTTAGCTAAAAATAATTTGCAGTCTTTCCCTCATGCACAGAGCAGCCATACAGCAAACAATAAACTGTCACTGTCTTATCTGGCAAGCGCATGGCTTCTAATGGGCTTTGGAAAATCTGCGAATTGGCCAAGAGCAGAAACTTCAACTCAGTTGAATTTTAAATCGGCTTGTTATAGGGTTTTCTGACGTTGGTTGATTGGTTTGTGCATCAGTGAGGAAGGAGGAAAAGGAACAAAATAAGGGGAGGAGGTGTTAGTGGTTTGGGTTTTAAAGAAATGACTTGGATTTTCTTGATGAAGGACTTTGGAAAGTGTTGTATTTCCTGTATTAAGATTACTCTAATTCATTTTCGTTCCTCAAAGATTCAGTTAAAATAATTATCAATTATGAATTACTCTCTATTAGAATGGTTTAATCAGAATGAATGTTCTCAGAAGACTGAGCTGCTTGGTTTAAATACAGTTAAGAGATATAAATAAACCAAGCATTTGTTTTACTTATGAAAGTAAAAGTTACATAACACATAACGCATGTTGTTTTTCATTGTAAAGTTACAGCTTGCCCAGTTCAAGTCCTGAAACTATTTCCTCAACATAGTTGGAATCACCTATTCATTGTTGCATGAGTTTGTGAGGTTGTGTTGAAGCCTACTTGTTGCCGTCAGAAATAAGTTTGCTCTTAAAAATTGGACTTGGTTGCTCCTTTCCGGTTTGAAAAGAATAAACTATTATGCTAAATAAAGCAGTTGCAGAGTGCTATTTTAGAACCACTTTGACTTTGTTTACTCTTTGTAAATAAGGGAGGTTTTAATCAACACTGTTATTTACAGGGTTCCTACACAGTGTTGGATTTTTTTAAATGGTCTTATGAATTATGTATTTTCCAGATTCAGAAAGAATAGAGAAGAAAAAAATGACAAAGTAGGATTTGAAAATATGTGTGTATTTCAAGGCAGTTTTTACATTATAGCATCATTCATACAAAGTGCTGAAGAAAGGAAAAACTATTTTAAAAGGCACTTTCAAGACTATATAAAAAGTAAACAAAATGCAATTTGAAAAAGAAACAGATAAGACATGAAAAAAATTTAATTATTTAGGCTAGTAGTGGTTTAAAGGAGTTCCATAGATGAGGAACTAAGCACTACCACCAAAGGAAATTACATTTGTCTAAATTTCTTACACTTGAGGGAACGCTGACCCCATACATCTTTGACCATAGATATTCTGGACAACGCCACTGTAAGAGTCTGTTTAAAAAAAAAAAATAGTCTTATGTCATCTAATTTTCTGAAACGATGAATTTGGAGGGTTTTGTTATCTGTAAGCTTAATCAGAAAAAACTAAAAGAAACAAAAGCTTGAAGATTTTTTCTATGTGTATTAATCTGAGTTTTATTTTAAATGACTATTGATGAATATTGAACTTTTCCACAAGATTAATTTTTTTTGTTGTTGTACCTGTAGAAAGCTGTGTGGCACCTGCATTGATATTGTAAGATGAGTAAAAGTGGAGATTGAGAATAGAACCTTGATGAGTCCCACAAATGACACAAAGTTTTGTTTTAGTCTAAGTCAAATTTAAACCAATTTTAGCAAAGTCCCTCCCATGTTTTTGGTCTCAGAATTTCTTCCATGTACCGTTTAATGTTGTCAGAATCAGAATTTTTTTAAAAAAGTTGATACAATGAAACTGTTGTATATATTTTTTTAAAGTTGCACACCCATCAATCAATCTATCCTTTCACTTGTTCATCTGTCTTTCAGCCGTCCATCTCTCTGTCCATCTTTCTGTCTACCCGGCACCCATGTACCAGCTAACCAATCAACCAATCATGATTATCATAAATAATCATGTTCTTTACACTTTATACGTATATCCATCCAATCTGTTCGCCCTTCTCTCATGTCCAGATTTGTAGGCTCAATAAAGATTCAGATCCTGGTCAATTAATTTTACAGCAATTCACAATAAAGACAACAACACACCAGCAATTAAAATTTAACTAGAAAGCTTGGCATAGAATTCCACTGCTTCAACCAAAAGTAAAGACTAAGACTAGACAGTAAAGCTGTACCACTGTAAAAAATATCTGCCATTAAATTAACTATCTATTTGCATCAATAAATCTAGAAATGCAAGTCACAAAGTTAAATTCCTATATATTTTTTTTCAACTATGTTTATCATAACTAACAAGATCTGGCAACATAAAGTTTCTTCACCTCTAATCTGAAAGGGCAGTCACAATTTCCTTTTTGTCTTTAAAGGGAAAATAACCCGAGCCTCATTGAGTTGACAAAAAAATGCAGCACTCCCCCTTCACATAGCACTAATGATGTGCAAAGCCCTTGGATCTGATTTAAGCCCTCCCCTGAAGCTCGGCTGCTGTCAGTCATGCTGCAGGACTGGACTAGCAAAGCTGGCGCTCCTGCCATCTACGCCTCATTAGGGCTAAAGAGCTTGGGGGACATGGCTCAGAGTGTAGGAATAAAATTCAAGCCTCACAGCGTCCATCAGAGGAGAGGGAGACAGAAACGGAAGAGGCAGAGGTGAACGGACCTACACTTGTGTGCATAGAAGAGCACATTATATTTAATAGTTTCCTGATTTGTCAGAGGAAATGATTACAGTTTCTACTGTGAACATTATTTCGGAGAAGTGGGGAAGAGATGAATCAGGTGAAACTGGGTTGAAGAGAAGGGCCACTGGGAGAAGCAGTGAACTAATGGTCTTCCTCTTTTTTTTCTTCTGAGCACTTGACAACATTACCCATGGCTAACTGGCCAATTAGACAGCAGGGGAACCACTTCTGCTCAGCTCAGACCTGTTGTGTCCGTACTGGATGACAGATCTTCTCAGCTGTGGCTCTCAGCCTGTTTGATCTTTTGAGCCATTAGTCATTTTGTGACATAAAACCCGTTATCCGTTTTCAAAAGGAGAGTGTCCCATTGTTGTGTACTATGATTTGCCTAAACTGAGCTGTGCAGACATTGCATTCTTTCTTCTCCACCCTGCTCAATCCTGCAATCACCTTGTCTACTCTCACCTTGAAAAGTGCAGCAATATCTGGTCAACTCTTTATTTTTCCTCTTCTCCTCCCACATCTAATTCTTCTTGCAGATACTATCAGACAGTGGGATATTGAACTCTTCTCTTTACCCTTAACTGAGTAGCCTCTTCACTGGCCAAACATCCTTTAGAAGCACTTGGGAATAATTACGTTATGGGCATAGCCTTATTGGATTTCCTTTAAATAATACTCAGTTGAAAGGATTAACTCTAAAGGGAGTGGCATCTACCTGCACTGGAGGAAAAGTAGTGATGTCGTTTACTGACTTGTTACGACGATATGCTACCTTTGGTAATCTGCTCTTCAAGCTATTTTGTTAAACTGCATTTTCAAGTTACTCACTGAAATGCCCACTTTTTCAGAGTATATAATAGAGTATTGGGTTGAAGAAACGTCTTTTTTATATAATCTAACCACTGACTTGAGAAGTGAATTACACTGACAATTGCTTCATTACCTTTAGGGTAGAGTACATTCGGCAAACATTTTGGCCTCAAACTTGGTGTGTTGGTAGCTTGAAAATTGGGCAAGTCCAAAAATTTTAGTGAATTTGACACGGGCCAAATTGCGATGCCAAGATGACTACAACATTTCAGCTCCTATGGGTTGTTCCCTGTGTACAGCGACATGGTCATGGGTGGGAAAAGAACTGAAACTGTAGAAACAGTTATTGTTGGATCTGATTAAAAGATGTCAGAAAACACTGTGTTGTGAATGAAGCTGCATAGGTGAACATCAGTCAGTCGCCATGCTGTTTTCGATGCCTGTGATCTCTTTCAACTGTACAATGAAACTGCCATAAATGAAAAAAATTTTTAAAAAAAAGGTTTGAGGAGCTCAAGAAGTTTGACATGTTGACTTGGCCTCCAAACTCCCCAGATCCCAATCCAATCATACTTCTGCTGGATGCCATGACGGCCTCACCTCTGGACTTAAAGGATTTTCTGCTAACGTTTTAGTGCCACAGCACACTCTCAGGGGTCTTATGGAGTTCATGCCTCAACGAGCTATAAATTCAGCAAAAGAGAGACCAACACGCTTTTAGGAAGATAGTCCAAAATGTTTTTTCTGGTTGGTGTGTATTACAGCTATTGTATTGCATTTTTCTTCTTTTAACCCCAATTTAAAGGTGGTTTGAAATTCATTTTTGGCCTAAAATACTATTGTCCATATGCATTTAATTTAGTATATTAAAGCTTATTCAATTTGAAGTTAAACCCTAAATTTGTTTTTATTTTAGGGTCCCTTTATTTCTTTCCTTCTGCTTACTTTAGAGGTGTATTTCTCACGCTGTTTCTCCTGTCTTACATCAACTTCCTGCAAAACCTTCCTCTCTACATTCAGGAACCTTCTCATTTCTTTTCCTTTTTTCCTACTCCTTCCCTGCCAGGTTCATATTCAACCTTTTCTCTCCAGTTCATCTGTTATTCCCTCCACTGCAGGTGTCCAACTCATCTCAGCCTTGCCTCTCTAATCTCCAAATTGCTCAACCCGACTTGTCCTTCTGATGCACTTATTTCTAGTTGTCTCTGTTTTGGTCACTCCTAGTGGATATCTAAACCTTTTCAGCTCATCCAGGTTCACCCACAGTCTTTTTTGTTAGTTTCACCCTCTCCAAATTACACATTGGGACAAGTGTTACTACCATTTTGTAAACCTTTCCTTTTATTCTTGCAGACACCTCTCTGTCACAAATAACCCATTTCTCTTGTCTCTATACACCCTGCCTACTGTCTGTTCTTGTGCATCTCTCTTGTAATGCCTGTTGTTTCAATTGCTTTAACACGTTTTACAGTTCCACCTGTTTTTCATCTTATTTACACAATTTTTCCTCCTGCTTCTGCATGCTTTCACCTTCTTCTCTCCAAAGCACCCACCCACACATACTTCTAGAGTATTTTCCATCTGCTTCCTATTCTCACCACATATTACGTCATCAGCAAATATCATAACCTATGAGCAGTGCTTTTTGACCTATTAATCTGTCTCATTAAGTTCCACACTTACGACCTGTTTTACTTTTACCACACACCTCACCGCTATCTCGCTGTCCTTGTTCATGTCCTGCACTATTCTAACAGACTTCTTTGCAACACCTGACTTAGTCTTATAGTACTAGAGCATCAAACACCATCTGTGTGTCCTGAAATTAAGCCTATCAAGTGTCGGCTCTGAGAAATAATTTTTCTCTCTCGTTGAAAGGGTTCCTTACTTGACAAAAAGTTATTTTCAAAAAATTCTGAGCTGACAATTTTCAAAATTTCAAGAATATTGAAAATGGATGTTGTATACTATCTTGGATAGTGAGTGGTGATTTATTTATTTATTTTTTTAAATATGGTATTTTGTTAATTGTAAAGCAATAAATTGTTCAGTAAAGCAATTTAATGTAAAGCAATCAATTGCTTTACAATTGAGACAATATTCCCATAATAAAACATACTTTAAAGCCTTTTGTTTGAGAATATCTTCCCTATTGCACTTATATTTGGCATTTTTTTGAGTTTTCCTTTTCTCAACCAGCTGGTACTGATCACACATCCATTACACCTAATCCCTTTGCTACAATTGTGGAGAGTCACAGCAGGTATGAGAAATGCAATGCTGCGTCTGTGGGGAACTCGTTAATCTGTCTGTATCTGTCATCTGCCTATGTTTTCTTAAAGGGTGTACTTTTTTATTTTTTACAGAGTCAGAGCTGCCAGTCTGTACACCATTAAATGTTGCTTTACATTTTCTACTTATATAAATGCTCTCATTTGTTAAAGCCACAAAATAATCGTTTTGTTTCAGTGTGATAAAGAAGCATAAACTTATGAAACATCAATAGTGCTTCCTCCAGTGAGGTCTAACTGTAAACACGGAAAAGCAGCATTCAGCTTTTATGCTCTGCTAATCTGGAACAAACTTCCAGAAAACTGCAAAACAGCCAAAACGCTGACTTCTTTTAAACTGCTTAGAATTGCTTTTGATCAATAGTAACATTTATAAATATATTTGATTATGTTTATTCTTAATTATTTGAAATGCTTATTTCATAATTGGTTACTGTTATGTTTTTATCATGTATTTTGAACTACCTTGTTGCTGAAATGTGCAATACAAATAAACTTGACTGATTTTGAAGAAAGTAATTAATTAAAAAAACCTGACATTTGGTGAATAGAAATAACTTGCGTAATCACAATTGGCCTTAAACTGAACATGTTTGCTCTGCTTTTATTTTGGATAATAAGTAAGAAAAATGTAAAGATATAAATTGTACCTTAATTTATTCTGCAAATGCTATGGATAAATTGCATTCTTGAAATTTCTCACTTGTATGATTAAAAAAAACCTATAGTATTGTTTAATATATATTAGCCAGGCACTAATTATGCTAACAAAAACAAGTTTATTAGGAAATAAAATGTAATCTGAATTAAGGCTGCAAACTCCACTATGTGTGATTTGTAGCAACCAGAATTCTAATTAGTACACACACATTCGCAGTGTCTTCATAAAAGCAAATTAGTGACAGTGTCCAGCTCCTCTTAATTACATATTTAAAGAGGGCTTTAAAAAAACACATCTTCTCCACTCTTGAATACAATTAAATGTAATTCACTGCATGTCATTTAATGAACAAATAAATAGCTGCTTCCAGTATCTCAAAGACGTTTCTGCATAGGACTAAGTATACTCAATGATGTAATGTTGATAATCAGCATAATTTTCAATGGCCTGTCATAAGTGAATCTAAATCTAAATACACTTTTAATTCTGGAGAGAAATATCATAGTACAAGCTCTTTAGTGTAAAATCTAAATGTAATTTTAACTACTTTGTATCCCTACCTCATGATGAACAATAATAAAAGATAAATTACGCTAGCAGTGGTAGCTGCAATCAGAAAGTTATCAGTTTGATTCCAGCTACCTCCAATTACATGACTAGAAAGGCAATCTTCAAATTAAGTCCATTTAGCATTTAATGTGAGGTTTTTATGACTGTGGTTAAAGCAGGAGTTGTAGAGTTTAGTTGTCACATTTAGGAATAAATTTCTGTGCCATTTCTTACTATAACACAGTTGAATCAACACTAAATGAGTTTCTATGATTGGCCACCATATTGTCCAATGGACATAGCAGATTCTCAAGTTGTGTGTCTATTTTACCTCCTTTTTACAATATTGATTTCCTTATCGCTCAAACACCTGATCTTGGTCTCGTTCAAAGCATTTTTAAAAGATTGGTGTTGGAGTCCCTGACTAAACTCAACTTCCACTACTTGTTTTCTGTGTTTCATTTCATTTGATCTATTTTGGTCAGCTGCATTCATGATGTTAGCCATCCAGCGGTGGAATGTTATGAAGTCATGAACGTTTTTTTTAAACTTTTTTTTCTGTTCCCCGTGTCCAAACACATGTCTAGTATTTAAATTGAGATGTTCAAAATTTAAAGATGATTAATAAAACTGCAGTGATTTTGGTCTGTATTGTACAGTTCAGTGGTTACTCAAGAGCATTGTTACAAATAATATATTACAGCTGTATTCGCAATACTAGGTATAACAATAAAAATGTATTAAAACCAATTCTTCTGGTTAAAGACCTAAGAGTCTTAGAAATTTATACATTTGAAGGCGGTTTTTTAGTGAAAACAAAGGCAGCAGGGCTGACTTTTTAAGAGCGTTTCATCTTTTCAGCTCCTCTCAGTGAATGAACAGAAGGAAGGATCAAGGATTTTACTTGCATCTATTGTGTACAGTGTTTCCTGACTTAGTAATCAGTTGTTGAGGTAATAAACAGTTGGATGAACAGTTTGATTACACTCCAGTCTCTCTGGATTTCACTAAAGCTTATCAGGTTTTCACTGATCATGTGTTTTATCTTCAGTGTTAGCTGGATTTAGACAAATGTTTCAATGATGATTACATAAGCAATATAAAACCTCTATAAGAACTGAAATAATATTGAGTAATCACTGTACTGTAGTTAATTTCATTTGACTTCCTTCAAATTATATTTCAGTTTTATGTAACTTAGAGGACATTTGTCCAGATGGGATATTTACTCACCAACAGATCGACTCTATGTAATAAGAGATTTTACCTGATTACTTTCACAGTTGAAGATAAACACTTAGGGTAGAAAATCAGTTCACACTTATAGTGTACGCTCAGGTTATTTGCAACTTTTCCTTCATATGACAGCCTAATATTGTACTGAAAGAACCGTGCGGAAAAATATCAAATATTAAAGTGTAAAGGGTCTCTATGCTTCATGCACTGGCAGCATGGATCCAGAAAGACTAAAATCAAATTAACACTTTTCAAGCGTTCTTACCGTGATCCCAAACTGGTAAGATGGTTTATTTCTGGAGATATTTTTAGCAGTCACCGATCTTATGTTGCTGAGTCTCTCAGAGGGGATTACTCGGGTGAAAAAGTAATTTTCCAGTAATAGCCTTTCTTCCTCACTTCATTTTCCTCTATTCTAAAATTCATTTAGTTTAAACAAGATGGAAATATAAAATAAAGTTGATTTTAGTTTAACATGGACCAGTTTGATTTTAAAGCTCTAAGGAGTGAAAGAGTTTTGTTTTTTTTTAAATAAATGTTTTTATTTTAGTACATATATACAGCCCAAAAATGTTTTTGTCACAGATCTTGTTTATAATAGCTGTGCTTAGTGCCAATATCTGACGAAATTACGCTTTGCACAGCATGGTTGACTTGCTCCAAATCAGTGGATGGAAACAGGCCAAATTAGCATTTTCTTTTTAGCAACATTTTAAAATTTTGCTCTAAACTTGCAAGAAGATTGGATGAAAACATAGCTCATGTTTGACTGTTGTACGATGTTGTTTTTGTGAAATGCTGTTAGTTTGAGCCACATGTAACTGGACACACACCCTGAAATAAATGTTTACTTTTGTCTCATCATTCCACAGAATATGTCCCTAATAGTTTGGGGATTTTCTGGTTGGCTTTTGGCAAATCTAAGTGGAAACCATTATTTCTTTTTTGTCAGCAGTTGTTTTTGCCCCAGATCTCTCACATGGATGCCATTTTTGCCTAGTCTTTATTTTTATTCTTTTGGTTGTGTATAATAAACAGATCGTAACTGAGGCAAGTGAGATCTGTAGCGCTCTAGATGTTGGTCTTGTTTTTTTTTTTCTACATTAGTAGGTTCTGACTCTCGCTGTGTTTCGCTGCAGTCATGAAGGTTTAGAGTTGACTTTATAACCCTTTGCAGACTGAGATAGGTAATTGACATCTGTTCTTGAATTTCTTAGCGTTTGAGAACTTTAGACCAATTTAATGTTTTCAGACAGGTTCTATTTAAGTGATTCTCAATTCTGTGGTTTGTCAATAATCAGGTCTGGGTGTAGATTGTGAACTGAGATGAGCTTACTTTGTCATTTACCAAGGGAAATAACACTGTTTTCAAGTAGATCCATGTTGGTGCAGATGGTTTCTTCACCCTCTGAAATGAGAGGCACCCTTTGAAAACTACTACTTCTATTCATTCACTTTGATGTTAAAATGTTGATGATCTAAGATATTTAAGCGTGACAAAAGTAGATTTAGAAGAGATGTGTAAGGGGTAAAACACTTCTCGGCAATATGTAATGTCCACACAGGTAAAAGATTCTGACAGCACATTGTTTTCATTCAGTGCTCCCTTTGGATCTTTTTTCACAGTCGACTGTGCTGGAGAAACTTTTTGGATGTCATTTAGTTATTTTTAATTAGTTCTTATCGTACCTGGGAAGTCCTGTCAGGGATTAGCTGTATTTGGACCTCTGTCAATGCTCACAACTTGCTGGAGACATTTTTTTTAATGAGAAAAATTTATTTTTGCATTTCAAGTTATTAAATGTTTCTATAAGTACTCTTGAGTAAGATAAGACTACTTTTTTAGAATAAACCTCCTGGTGTTTGTGTGAAAAGTGGGTTGTAAAAGTTGGTGTGGTTTGATGGATTCATTTTGTTGATATACTGCTCCTAATTGCTCAGTTTTTGCACACATCACAGCTAGATAAAAGCAAAAGTGCTTTGTTGGTATATTGTAATTAAAAGTGGTTTGTCTGGACCTTCGTCTTTTCTCTCACAATAAAAGCTTTTACGCCTTCACACCATGTTCTAGTTCAATTGTTTGCAACACATTTACAAATTAGAGGTATACAAACCCTTTTTTGCTCCAGTGTGGTTTATAGTACTCTACTAAATTTCAAGTGTGGCCTTTCTTAGCTAAACACAGTTTGTCTTTGAAACATAATAACATATTAGATCTTCAAAATAAATAAGAGAAAATTGCATGAATTGTTTGCCTGGAGGGATTGTACTGAAGCAAAGCAATGCTAAAATAATAATAAAAAAAAGTCACATTTCCTCTAATAGCTTAATACCCATTTCTACAAACTGTATTTCAGTGGGCAATTATGTGAACTGGATGATCACCACTTCTCCAATCCTTAAAAGAAATGTGTATATTATGCATGTATAATATTTCTTTTAAGTTCAAATGTTCAAATGATTTTGAACTTTGTGTACTACAAGTACAACATGTTTCTGAACTCTGTGTTTTATGTTCAATGTTCATGATTTAAATTTTGACCAAAATAATAGTGATTTCAATGATAGCTATTACAGTAAGTGTCTATGTTACTATTATCTATTTTGTACACTTATTTTAATTTGGAGAATTTTCCCAATTGTTTATTCATCACCACCCAACAAATCATTCTTTGTAGATCTGCATTTTTCATTTGTAATACTTGTTCCTCAAGGCTCTATGCTGGATCCCAGTTTGATTTAATTTCTACATGTTGCATTGGGAGTCAACTTATAATGTCCATCTTTTACTACCTATTCCAATTTATTTAATATCTGTCTGACTTTAAATAAAGATATTAGGGATGTTTCAAAGCATGTTTTGGACTGTTGCACTAAGATTGGTGCATTAGGGATTTGAAATTCAATAAGCTTGAGAAATTCTCACATTTATAAGATTTGCTATAAAAAACAGATATTCTGTTGGGGTTGTTGACCCCAGCAGACTAAGAAAATCTAATCTTAAAAAGATCTCATATCTTTTGAAAGACCTTAGTATAATTTTCTTTAGAAAATAACTTACTTGGCTTTTTTTCTGTTGCAACTTTGCACCGATGTGGGCACCCATGTGTTTACGAGGATTTTGTAAACTATATAAATAGTTTTTTTTCAACGCAAATGGATTCTTAAAATGTCTTGGATATGTGCATAAGAATTAGCAAACAAAAAAAGCTTAATGTAATTTTTATATTATGTTTTATTTGGAATGAAGATGTTGTGTTTTTTTTGTGTTTATTTAACTAAACATCCTCCTGCTAGGTAGTCTAATGTAACTTTATCCATTTCAAAATATGATTAGTTTATTGTTGCCTCATAATTATAACTATATAACAGTGCTAACTCATTCTTCACAGGTACATGATGCTGATCAATGGAAAAAATGAAGTATTCATGATCGACAGGGACAACTCAGTCTTCCAGATAGCAAACCTCGAGTTCCCTTTCCGGAAGGATCTACGCGTCCATTTATCCAAAACTCTACTGGATGGGGTGAGGAGGCTTTTTTTTCCCCTTTACATATACGTGTGGTCAGTTTGACTTTGAAATTGCTATATGCTCTGTGGGTCGTCTTTCACTTTCCCAGTTCCTGACTGAAGCCTGCATGTCCATCCCACATTCTTATGGAATGCACCCAGTGCTCAGTGTTGCAGAAAATTGTCTCCATTTTAAAAATCTTAGGTGAAAGCATGTGAAGCATGTGAAGCACGTGTCACTGCGAAGGCAGTAGGGTGACAGGAACATGATCACGCGTGTTCTGGAGAAATTGCTCATTAATTGTTTCACAGTTTCCTGTGTGCGTGTGTGTTTTGTTGCAACACACTGTTTTGTGCATGGGGAGCCTCAGTGGCTTCCACTCCTGCTGGAATATCAGGGCCATCCTTCCACCGACATATTTGCATTCGTAGGTCACGCAGCTTCCCAAAGCAGCAGGTGCACAGTTATGAGTCATTTTACTTTTCCTCCATGAATAAAGGGAGGAAATTGGTTACTTGTCATCAGAAATTCGATGACAACTACCTGCACTTGTTTGTGTTTAGGGGAACGAATAAGAAGATAAGAGATACAGTGTCTTTTTTTTTCTTGTGCTTTGCTTTTAATTTTTTTCTCCTGTGTTTTACTGTTTTATGCAAAACCGCCTCCTATTTGCTGAACAGTTATGGACTAATGTGGTGAATTTAGCTTCCACACTCAGACGGGACATCTAATTGCTGTGTATATTGCCACTCATTTGAAGAAGCTGCACGGATGGCTTTTATGTTGCCACAGGCTTTGTTTTGACTCCTGTTTATTCATGTGTTGATGCTTCTGGCTCTCGTTTGTAGAGGCTTCAGCTGTTTATGAGGAGATGTGGGAAAACTGGATTTTTATTTTGTCTGCGATTTCAGCTGTGGCTCATGACGAAGATCTTTATCTCCACTTGCTTTTACTAGTACTTTTTGATGATCTTAATTTTATTTTTAGTGTAGATTTTGAATTAGGCCGCCTTATAGATTAAATTCCTGGTGTTTTTCCTCGGCTGCATCCGTGCATTCATCTGTTGCTGCCTGTCTTTGCAGTGGTTCAGTGCACCAGATGCACAGTGATGGCAGCTTCTGCAGTTGCATCATTTCTCCCCCTCAGCCCCTCTGTCGGCGTTACAGAAGGGCTGACAGATTCCTTACTTAATTTCTCCTCTCCACCAGTCTGGTTTTAGCAAACCTTATTAAAGATTCAGTTCCCTTCATAAAACTTACACCACTTAGAATTTACATGTTATTCTCAATTAGACTTATCAAATTATTTGAAAGCTATTTAGTAAGTTTCGGATTTTGCAGAGAATTGTTGCATATTTTGAACCAGTACTACAGTAGTCAAAGAGAGTAACAGCAAATAGTGTGGTAATTATGGTAAATATTTACAATGCATATGTATTTTTTACTTGTAGTTGATTGGCTTTCTCATCTTACCTTAGATGCAGAGTTGCTTTCATCTTTGATCAAAAATGGCGTCAATTGCAGCAGCTTAGTCAGATGCTGAAATGAAACATTTTGTGCTCTTCTAAAGCGGACTAATCTCCTGAAGCAGAGAAACGTTAGCTGGAAAAAGATTTCAAAAGGCCCCCACATTTCCAAACGACATTTGGCAAGTAAATTTAACCATCTGTCATCACTGTCCAATGTTTTCCCTGCAATTTTGCAGCCTGTTGGTGTGCACTGAAGGCAGATGAGGCACTGGTGTGGTTCACTGTTGTGTTCTTCTTCACTTAGACAGAGCAGCAGGTGCTCTGCAATTTTTCTGTCTTTTTTAAAAATAATATTGCAGGTTGGTTTGACAACCTACTGAACAGAAATTGAATGAAATACATTTAAATATGTCTGTTTGCACTGTTTGGGTTAAATCTCCTTGTAACATATGTGCTTGAGTTGCACACAGTCTTACAAAGTCTTACAAAGTCAGGAGAAAAAGAAGATTTAACATTGATAAATATCCATATTTCAAGTTATTGTCTTTTCCTTTCTATTCATAATAAATATAAAAATATTTACGATTTGTTGATCCAATTTGTATATCCGTCATCATTTTGTCCAACCATTCCTCCGACTTTTTGCCGCCCACCCATCTGTCCGTGCTTCCTTCAATCCATCCACCAATTTGTGCTTCCAACCACCACTTTTTGTGCCTATGTTTATTATGCATCCATCAGTTTATGAATACTTGCCTATTTACTATTATTTAGTCAATAATTCTTAATCGCTACATCAAGAAACAGCTCATCACTTTACTGGGAGTAAGCAGCCAAAGTTCTTCTTTCATTTTATGTCCCAATCTGAAAACCCGTCGATCTGTTAATTCCTAAATCTGAATGGTCTGAATATAGAATACTTAAGTGCATCAACAGTGTCTCAAATTATTGCTTAAATGTAACATTATATTATCAGAGCTGTTTTTATACAGATTAACCAATATACTAATCTTTCTGATACTGATCATCAACATAGTGAAGCTAAATAATAAATTTCTTCCTGAAGCATTTCGACAAAAGACACATTTTGAGCAGTTGACATTTTTTGTTATCAGAGAAAATTTCTCCACTTCTGATTTAAAATTTTATGCATATGGCCTTGGATTTTATTCTTCTGACTAAAACTTGCTGCTAACTTTTCATAATATCACCAGCTTTTGAACTTTATAACTAATGATAAGTGTGACGTTTTTCCCTTCATTTAAAGTACAGGAATGCTGTTTATCGTTTCAATATTACATGAGAGTATAGTTCTCTACATTGAGTACTGGTTGATTGAGGCCTGCAGTCCTTCCTCTTACATTTGCTCAGCAGTGATGACAGTTTGGTTTTTTTGTCACTCAGTTGTGTAACATTTTCCTCAAAACTCATCTTGACTGAGTGTCCTGCAGCACTGCCGCACCTGACCTCAGCTTGAGAGCTTTGTATAATAAATGAGCGGTCTATTTCTGCGTCATGGTCTTCTTCACCAGACTATTACCTCACAGTTTTAACCATGCATGCACGCACACACACACCTCCCCCACTACCCTCTTTCCTTGACATTGCTGCAGGCCTCCCCTTCCCTGAATATCCGTCCTCCGGGGAGCGCTCAGATTCCAGCATCTCATCCTGCAGAACTTGAGTCAACAGGACTTTTACAGTGTTGTGACGATAAAATTGCTCACAGTTTGAAGATTCCTTTCTATCATATAATGTTATTTTGAGGAATTTGAATCATGATTCTACCCTTTATGCTTATTTCCACAGGAGATGATCATCGACAAGGTGAATGGTCAGCCAGTCCCTCGCTACTTGATATATGACATCATCAAATTCAATGTGAGTACAGTGCACGTTTCAGAGTGACCTCCTAGCCCTGAAAATGTTCAAGGTTAAAGTGTTAGACCACATTGGAGGGAACTCTTTAATTGCCTCATTCCCCTTTTAAAACGAAGGAGCTCATGCTCTTTTGGGTTTGTCATCAGCAGTTAAAAACTTGTGAAATGTTGAATTATTGGATCATGGGTTTCATCAGTTTGTCAAGAAGAGACATAAATGAATCCTGAAGAATTAAATTCCCATCTAGCAGGCAGTGCAGCATCCATGCTCTGAGTATTTGTTTAGAGACAGTAGCTTTCTTAATCTGCAGAATGAGGTGGATAGCATAACTATGCTGTTCTCACACACAGAGAGAGCTCTTTTCAAAAATATTGATACTGCTGTAATTTTCTCACGTTACAACAAGCTGTAATTGTTATTAAGCTGCAATTAAAGCAAAAGTTGGTTTTACAAAGTATTCACTAATGGGAGATGGAAGCAGATACTCACCACATTTTGTCAGTTGTTTGATTTGGTTTATACTTGTGGGTTTTTATTAGTTGGTCCATCACATGAAAACTACAATAAACTGCATTGAAGGTTATCATTGTAACGTCACAGAATGCGGAAAAAATGAGCATTTGCAATTTAAGCCAGACTTTTCCTCGGTACTGTGGAAGAACTGGTTTCTATTCTTCTATTACTTCCAGCTGCACAATTTTAGCAGCTTGAAAACAAACCAAATCACTGGTTAATTGTCCTCCGTCTCCTGAACGGTAAATTCAGGCTGGATCCCACTAATGGCAAAAAGGCAGTCAGTCAACTTACAGAGCTCGCATTGTGACCTTGGCAAACCTTTGCAATCCTCCTTTCAGAGAACTCAATGAACACCTCAAGATAAAGGGTGGAGGAGGTAGCCATCATGTTTTGCTGTCGTCTCCTTTTTTCTCTATCGATCCGAGGAATCACATGATCAAGTCGGCTCAATGGAAGCTCCAGTGGTGAAAGGAGTGGCTGCAGGATGGTGGAGGGGTTAGCATTTCCATGGGACTCCCACCGAGCCATCTGTAAAGCGCTGTTATATTGATTCTTGCTTGCCATTATTGGCCTTAACCATTATCTGTTTGGCTGTGTCTCGGCACTCTGGGCCGGTCCTGAGAGAGGTGAGTAATGCAGCTGGAGGAAGACGACACCAGTTTGACTCCTGCCCTAAAATGACTCCTTGCTTCCTTTAAAAGCTGGATGACGGTTTGCTTCTGGATATGAATGCATTCATTTACTACGCTCAGTGATTTTACGGTGCTGTGTAAAAGTATTTGCACCCTTGTTGATTTAAATTTGACTTTTTTAAGTTATGTTTAAATGATTCAGACTATCAAGCAAAATTCTAGCATCAAAAATTTTTATAAATAAATAGTTTTATTCATTGAAGTAGAAAAAAATATTAAAACCAGCAGGGCTCTTTGTGCAGATATAATTGCCTCCCTTCATAAATAACTAATTAACTTTGATTTGCCACATATTTTTGGTTCGATTTCATCAATAAGAAATCATATAAATAGTACTTCCCTGATTACATATAGTCAAACACTTTGGTGGTAGGTTGATGTTATGAGACTGCTTTTCTGCTTCAGGAGGTGGAAAACTTAAAATTGATGGAACAAGAAAGTTTGCTCTGTACCAAAGAAGGATATCTACCCTGTGTTTGTTTATGATCTTGAGCTCAAACTCACTTTGGTTATGTTTCATTTAGGGCAGTGAGCCAAAGCACACCAACAAGTCCACCTAATAAAGAAACTACAAAATAATGATTTGGGAGTTTCTTTGAATTCTGGACTAAAATCTGATTGAGCTGCTTTGGCATTCAAATGTAATTGGCCTTTTAAACAGGCCATTTAATCTTGAAAATGGTCCATTGTGGCTGAAATCAAAGAATTTTGCTAGACAAAAGGGGCAAAGCTCCTTCACATGTGTCTAATATTTCAGTGATCTGAAACATTTAGCGAAGACAAAAAAATAAAAACAGAAGAGGATCCGTAAGGGGGTAAATAAATGTTTTAGCTGGACTTTATTTGCTGTGAAAGAAGTGTTCCTGACCAACTTAAAGTTGAATTTTATTCATGTCAGCGATCATTACTTTGTCAATCATTCTAGTATTTACGATTGCACTGAAACAATCTGATTAACCCTGATTGTCACATTCTCACACCAAATGTGTTTTCTGTTGGTGTTCTGTCTCTAGAACACTAAAAGACATAGTTTTTAAAAAACTTTTTCAGGTTGTCAGTCACTGTCAGCTCCCCCACAGTGGGGGAGGTGATAAGACAACAAAAATTACATACGTTTCCCTTTTATTATTTTTTTTAAACGCTGTTGAAAGCTGGTGTTTTGGACTTGATCATCGCCCACATGCTGACACTTTGATTGACCTCATTATTTTTCAAGTTGCTGAAGTAATTTTGATTTAGGTGCGAAATTGGATAAGATAATTGGATCAGCTTGATTAACAATTGAACAGAAAGGAGTGCACATGGCAACAGTGACTGTGGTGTCATTTGTCAAAGAGGGCTTTACTGGAATCAGTTTGTGTTACTTCTGCTTGGAAGGCTGGCTGAGGTTTGCTACATTATTTCTCTCAGATCTGGGCAGTTAAATTAAAGATCTTTCCTCTCTCTCACCACATACCTTGTTTTTTGTGTTATAAACCTTTTAGAGTAATAAAAGCTAAAACATAATCCAGTTCCTGTAAGTGATTCCTATTCCCTGCTGGAACAATATTTTATTTCACAGACTGAACTTTGACATTCAAAATGATTGTGTCCTATTATCAGTGACACTCTTTTAGCACTCTTTACCTTTTAGTTATTGTTTTTAAAATTATCGTTTATTCATAAATTGTAAATGGGCGAGTTAAGCCTATCTTCTGTTCTTCTCTTCTTCTTTATAGTAATTCCAGAAATTAACTTCTTTAAAATAATTTTAAAAAACAAACGACATAGCTTTTTCTTAAAGCTGTTTCTCGGTGGCAAGAGTGTGACCTTTTCAAGAAATCTGAATTTCTCTGGATATGTTCTAGATTTTTACCCAGAGTTTTCCTGGGTAACTGTGTGAGTCTGTGTTTTTTGCATAACTTAAAATGGGAAATTTTGTATTTAAACTTTAAAAGTTGGGGGCACTGTTTCCGTTGCTTATTTATTTGTCCAGTTGACTATTTGTCTTTTGTTGGGCTTACTCTTGGTACCGTAAGAAAATATGGCTGTTCACCTCTATTGACACATTGATTTTAAGCAGGGGTCCCCAAAATTTTTCCTGTGAGGGCCACATAACTTTTCCCTTCTCTGATGGGGGGCCGGGGTCAGTTTGTAACAGAAAAAGTGTGACGATTGCAAGAGTGCCTAAACGTAAAAATTTATTGTTTTCCAGAAAGCACAATCAAATAACCTTTTCTGGATTCTTCAC
>CAEFZX010023056.1:0-15038 GCA_903066825.1 Alfaro cultratus | reverse complement strand
TCTTTGTTTTTTATTTAAACCCTTCCGTTTCCTGGAAACCAAGAAAAGTTTTTTGTTTGGTTTGGATATTTGAATGTTGGGGCTGCAACTTTTTTTTTTTTTTTTTTTTTTTTTTTTCCATGAGCTCATGTTGGGTAAGCTAAATGAAAGGCCAGTGTTTCAAATTGAGTAAAAAGAAAAGTTTTTTGTCTTGTGTATGCAATAACACATTGTTTTGTAATTGTCAGTGACTTTGTTTTCTTTTTAATCTCCAGGTGTTCATAAAGGAACTTGTTTGGAACCTGTTCGGAGAAGGAAATGATGTGTTTCAAGAAGGGGAGTGGACTAAATCAATTGAGATGTACACAGAAGCACTAAGTATAGCAGACTATGCGGACTCAGAAGATATCTGTATTCCAACAAGTGTACTGGAGAAGCTGTATGCAAATCGAGCCGCTGCATATCTCAATATTGTTCCAGTAAGTTGGTGTCAGCTGGTTCTAATGCATCATAAGCTGTCTCACTTGAGATGGACTGCAGGATTTCCAGTTATTTCACTTTTTAATGGAAGATATGTTGGCAAAGAACAAAAAAACTTTCCAAGTGATCCTCAAGTGTTTTTCTGCATTGCCATTCAGTTGATAACTGGCAGAAGTTACTCACTGGAAACAGAAAATTCTGGATATGACAAGAGAGCTGATCAAGTTTTTTTTATACTGCTTAGCAGACCTAATCACATGGTTACTAGTTAAAATTTGTATACATATTTCATGATCATTAATGTATCACAAAATAGTCAAACATTTTATCACTTTTTAAACAGTAAAGCTAGTTTTTTATTATTTTTTTTAAGGTTTTTAAATGGGATCCATCAAAAAATATTTGAGGAAAAAAGAACGACTTGCTATGTGAAGTATTTTACTAATTCTGGATTCAACAACATGTTTTACATGTCAGGGAAAACATTTTACTGTTGTCAGAACAAGGCACACCAAAACCTAACTCAAATTAAAGTTAATTAGTGTGATCTCTTACACCATTTTTTTGTTATCACTCATAGGGACTGTATGACCAAGCCCTAGAAGACTGTGAAAAGGCTCTCCAGTTGAATGAGGGGAACTACAGAGCACTGTACAGAAAAGCAAAAGCCTTGAAAGAAATGGGGAGACATCAAGAGGCCTATGAAGCTGTTGCCAAATGTTCGCTTACAGTGCCTCAGGTAAGGGCAAATATTTGCATGCTGCAGATTATTAATGTACATCTGCAAGGAATCTACTTGTTGTTTTGTCCCTGTCTGAGGGAAAAAAATCACCCTGACAGGTTAGAGACACAGAATATAGCAGTAACATGGGTACATACTGTTAATGCAACACTGTCAGGAGGAGACTGGATGCAGTGAAATTGAGATGCTCTGAGAAACAGGATGATGATTGGACTGAGCTGGTTTTCTACTCGATTTGCCCTGATTAGTGATCAACTGATTGGAAACTAAAAACTTCAATTTCTTTCAACCAGTGAATACAGCCGAGTTCCTTCCCGTTGTGTTGACAACATTCTTTGGTGTTGCTGCTAAGTGAAGCAGTCTCTAACTTGACTATTTTCAAGGTGTTTATAAGTGAAGATGGAGGAAGAACAGAGATGTAGTAAACTATTTGAAAGGAAACCAGACAGTTCTTTAGGTCATTCATGCTGCTAAAGAATCAGAGAAAAAACTTGAATGGATTCTAACGAAGTTGCTCAATCATATTTTTATAGCTTTCAGCCTCTGTCAGTCATTGACAGAGGCTAACCTTAATTTTATGGAAAATTAAGGTTAGGGTCTCCATTTTCTTGGGACTTTAGCATCTTGTGTCTGACAGGCGATGTGACTTTCTCTGCTTCAACTAAAAACTTCTGGCAGGTAGGCTTGAGTAATACTTTAAATGATGTTGTTCTTCCTTCTTGTTTTAAAGCTATTAGAGAGTTGTCTCAAATCAGTGTCGGCAGGTCAAAGCTTGACTTGAACACATCCTATTCATACAAAATAAGAACTTCCTTATTTAAAATGCAAAACACACAGAGAAGCATCTACTTCATCCAGTTTTTGCCATAAATGTATTTCCTGCTTTTAAAGCATAACAGTAATGCACAAAGATTGTTTCACATCTGCTGTTTTGTCTTCTCAGGATTCCAATGTCACACAGCTGACTCAGGACCTTGCCAAAATTTTAGGGTTGAAAATCCGCAAAGCTTATGTAAGAAGTAAGGTATGTATGAAAGTCAGTTTGACCATACATAATGTCATGAAGAGTTAGTTTTTTCTGTCTGACTCATGGGTTTTCAAGAGTAAGATCATTTAATAGGTATATAAATGTCCTTTCCAAATGGTGATTAGATAATATTAACCTCTTAAAAATAAATTTTTTACAGCCTGCCTTGAATGTTTTGCGTGGATCAAGTTATCAAGATTCATCATGTGACAAAGTATGCAACATCACCTTCATGAAGTCATTTGAAGAAAACAGTTTCCCAAGCAATACATTAATCTGTGAAATTTCTTCATTTTTAGTTTTCTCGTGGCTCAGATTCAGTTGAAGAAATAGAAATTGGTAAGTTTTACTATTAAAAAGTTTTGATCTGAATGTGAGAAGGAGCTGAGTCAGATCTAATGCTGTTGTGTTTTCTGTTTTAGAAGTGCCTCCATTTGCCCAAGATGGCAGTGTTTTGGCTTCAGGTCCAGCTCCGATCCAACCCCCAGCAGCAGTGCACGCCCCTCTGAATGATTCTGATGAACTTCCTCCTAGCAAAAGTATTTTATCTGTACCCCCATCTGAGCCCCCGGGCTTTGAGTCGGTCCCCTTGCCTGTATCTGCCCCCACATCAGTTCCTCTTTCCATGCACTCATTTGTGAACGGTTGCCGAACCAGCAAGCCTTGTCAGATTCTCGAACCCAGTCAAGATTTTGACACCGACATAATTGGAGATGACCTGGATGACCTGCTGGACCAAGCTGGCCCTGAACCAGACATGGTTAGTCGGGGAATTTTAATATGAAGGGATATATGGGTCTAGATAGTTTCTTATTTCTTTCAGCTAAACTGTAACTTTTCTGTGTCTTTCATCAGGGTATCCCCACCGTGAAAGGCCCTCTTCCCTTGCCTACCAGTATTTCCTCTGGCAGTTCTTTGTCAAATCCATTCCTGATGCCCTCTAATATAAGCCCTTATCTCCACACTAGTTCACAGCAATGTACTGTAACTCTGCCTCCTCTCTACAACAAGTCAGGAAGCAGTACTTTGTTTGGTATGGATACTTTTCACTCCTTGCCCTCACCGCTGGACTCATTGGACAGTCTCAGCATATCAGACTACAAAACTGGTATGTTATTTTTTATTTCTTAAATGGCAAGCTATTTATACAAAATGTATTTAATATCTTTCTTTTTGTTCTTTTCACTCCAATATTTTCAGATTTTGCCCACAGTCCCTTCATTCCAAAGGTAATTTCTCTGTTTAATCAGCAGGTTTTAAGAATATAATTTTGGAGTAGTTTTAAAATTTCTTTTTAAATACAGCTCAACAATAAAGAACAGCCTATGGGAATGCCACTAGGTATGCCTGAAGTGAAGGACCTCCCTGCTGCTGTGGATTTAGCAAAAAACCCCTTAGCTGAAACACATGAGTTCAAGCAAGCTTGCTCAACGTGTTATGTCAAAACAGGTGAGGCTTTGTTATGACAGTAAAGGTGTCTCCTCCTAGAATTTCTGTAAGTTGAGAGAGTGTGTTGTTTCGTTTGGTGTAAAGTTATTTTTTTCCTTGTGCATGCAGGACCTGGAGTGTTAGATTACACTCTTCACACTGAAGATCACAAATGCAAAAAAGATGTATTACTTGGCAGAATAAAGCACTCGCCTGACAAAACGTGGAAGCTCATTCGACCCAGACCAACAAAAACCCAATATGTAGGACCTTACTACATTTGCAAAGGTAACTTGCATGTACACTTTTCTTTTTCCCCTTGTGATTTTTTTTTTTGATTTTTGAATAGCCTTTGTCAGTAATTTAATAAATGTTTATTCTATTTATTTTATCATAATACATCATTAAAACAAGTAGAGGAGCTGCCATAGCACGTTTTTCTTCCTTGTGCACAGTTTGCTCTCTTAAGTCAAGTTTAGACTGAGAGGGAATACTAAAATGTGACCTTACCTGTTTCAGAGGTGGCTGTTGGAAAAGAGTGCCTATACCCAGGCCACTGCACATTTGCATACTGCCAGGAAGAGATTGATGTTTGGACTCTAGAGCGGAAAGGTTTTATCTCCAGGGAACTGCTTTTTGATCCTTTTGGGCCAAACTCAAACATCAGGCTAACTGTTCCCAAGATCTTACAGGAGCATCGTGGAATATTCATGTTTCTCTGTGGGGTTAGTGTTTTAATTTTTTCACTGCATTGACAGAGTAGGTTGATGTGTTTAGACATAAGAGTTGTTCTCTGTTTTTGTTGTTGTTGAGGCAAATATTTTTTAAATCATACTAATTTAAGGGAAAACATTGACAAATGCTAAGGGCCTTGATTAAATTTATTATGTTTTATATGCTTAGATTGTATTTTTCTCTGCTTTATTGTAAATATAAAAGCTGAGTATTTGCATCTGTAGATGTAAAACCAAGGTAAAAACCTGTGCAGCTCTATTTGTGATGCTGTTTTTGTGATGTCATAAATTGAATTGAAGGTGATTAAAGCATAAGACAATAAGCAGGAAAACAGGATGTACTTGGTACTTTCCTTGAAGAAAGTATTCACATTTTATTAATAAGTGGCGTGTTAAATTATTTATACTCTTCACAGTAATGAATGGGAAATCATAACATGGCAATCAATCATATAATCATATGACATATAGTTTCTTAGCAGGTTTTTGCTCGTTTCCACTTGTACTTTGAATATTTATTTTTGATGATCTGTACTTTTAAATCTGAGTTTGGCAGGCCTGCCTGCTTTCACCCTCATTTTTTGCTCCTTCCATGCTCCCCTCTCCCAAGACATGTTTTTGGTCAATTTAAGAGATGACTTTAAGCCAAATCCACTAGGGAGGTTGTGAAAAATTGCAAAGATACAAACTTTTATGCACATCTACTTCATGAAAGTGGAGAGGCAGATTGTGGAGAGGCACAAGCTGCCTCTCCACAGTTTTTAGTTGAAGGCCTCTGAAAATATGATTTTTAAATGTTGTCACAGTTGCATTGACTTTGGATCAAGAACGACATTAACTAAAATTCTCACCGGACAAATTTAATTAAGGAAAAAGCGAAAATGTCTGTACTTATCCGGTCATAGAAATTGAGGGTGTCAGAGATCATGTGAAAGGTTAAGTGCTCTGTGGATTAATAAGATAATTTCTTTCTAAATGAGTCAACATTTTATGTAAAAATATTCCTTGTTAATGGTGGAGTTTTGGTTCCTTTATTTTGATTTGAAGCTGTACTAGTCCAAAAGAGTTTAACACTCGTCTCCCTTGCTGTCGGACAATTGTGATGAAAATATGGGTCATTGATGTGTGTAGAAATGTCATAGAAATATAACATCATCTCAGCTTCGTTGGACTGCTGGGGGGTTTTGTTCTTGTGGACTCCATATTTGCACTTCTGCTTTTTGTTTTAACTACAAGTTTGCATCCAGGAGATTCTAACAGTATAGCAATTAACAAAAATACCACACTTGTGTGTCAGCAAAAATAGTAAAAATGCCACACTGTCTATTTCTGTTGCAGCAGTAACAATAGTTTCATTTCAGTTATTACGACATATTGTTACTGTTCTAACTGTTACTAGGTGCAACATTTTTTTTATTATAATATGACTAACAGTCTTTAAATCTACAACAGCTTTTGATACAAGTCTAAATCTAGTTTTAAGCTATGACCAAGTCATTTAAAATCAATATTGGTTTTGTGTTTACAAAGGAGTCAACTAATTTTTCTTACAGTTGTGGAAGACCAAAACAAAAAGTAGTTAAAATTTAGAGCTCCTATGTTACAAAATCTTTTTTTCATTCTCCTCACTGAATAACATAGGGAGCCATAAAAGTTAGTGTTGGCAAAGTAATTAGCCTAATTATCTGCTTTTTTAAACAGTGCTGCATAGCATGCAGTTCATATTTTAATGACACAGAGGTGCTAACACGAAGATAGCATGTATTTAAAACAGTTCTACTGTAAAAAGTGTAATGGACGGCAGGCAAGTTGTGACTTTTTTCTTTGGCGAAGGAATCATTTGTAAACTTTCAACTTCATGTCCTTTCGTTTCACTGAGGACAAAAGTTCAGGGGAATTCCCACGGCGTCATATGCAACTGACTCTACATGTGGGGGAGGAGAAGCATTCACTCTTTTCTTGACATGTAATTAGTTCAGTGGAAGAAAAACCACATGAATGAAACTGCAATATGTTTAAAGCACTATACAGAAACATACAAATCTTAACAAATATTACAAATAAACCAATGAAAAGACTGAGGTAGTACTTGACCTAAGCATTGGCAATACTTAATTAGTAGAAATTCTAAAAAATCTTCTTAACTAACCGTACTTTGCCTGATTTGTCTGTTTGGCTGAAATTAACCAGATATTGTATTGTTTGGGAAATGATGAAACTTCCTTAATGCACCTTATTTGTCTTGCAGGTGTGCTTTGACCACAAACCCAGAATAATCAGCAAAACCAACAAAGATGACCCATCTCTTTGCTCTCATCCAGTGACAAAGCATGACTTTGAGACTCATAAGTGAGTCATTCAAAATTTGTTAAATTTTGTCTTAAAACATCCTTTCAGAGAGATTCCGAGAAATTTAGAAATTGTGAAAAAATGATCCAATTACCAACTTTGTTTCTTCCCTTTTTATGTCTCCTCCTAGGTGCCTAGTTCACATTTTGAGGGACAATACAGTTCGTTATTCTAAAATCAGACCTTTGAGTCCCCAGAGTCAGCTGGATCTTTGCCGGCATGAAGTGCGCTATGGCTGCGTAAGAGAAGATGACTGTTTCTATGCCCACAGCCTGATTGAACTTAAGGTCTGGATGATGCAACATGAACTTGGTAAGCAATGTGTGTTACTTTAGAATTTTGCAAGAGATGAATGTCAGTCCGAAATACCATCAATAATACAAGAAGTCCTACAGTTCCATATAAAAGTATTAGCGTATCAATACCTACTGACTTTGAATGAACTACAAAGATCTGTAGAGGTCAGGTGGGCGTATTGGAGTCAGATGAGATCAGAATTAAACTGTATGGCTGAAAACAAACAGAACACGACATCTGAAGTGTGAAAAATGGTGTGGGCAGCATCATGCAATTGCACTTTCTGAATGTCAACGGAAGACGGTTGATTCCATAATTGGTAACTTTGCAGTGGTCCTTCATACTAAGCATGCATGTAGTGACAGTAGGGAGAAGAATGGCTCTACAACAGGAACAACCGTTCAGCTGAACTTGTTTGTCTTAGCAGCCGTCTTCTGTGTCCAACTGGAGGAGTCTGTAGGGTTGTTAATGTTCATAATGTAAATTTTTTAAAGTGTATTAATATATTTGCAAGGTATTGTTTTGCTACCAGAAGTCTGAGGCCTTTTTGAGAATGCTGACAAAGATTTGATTTCTTGGAGGGGAAAAAAAAAAAAAGGTTTAAAAAAAAAAAAAAAAAAAAGGTTTTCACTCACTTTTTTAACTCTTGCAGGTATCACTCATGAAAGTATTGTTCAAGAGGCAAAGAAATATTGGAATGCAACAGCTTCATTGCAAGGAGCACAGGTAGAAAACGCACTACAAAACAATTCATCAACTCATTCTGTTTAACACAGATAAAAATACCTGCAGTTGTCAACAAAGTATCTCTGTCTTCAAACATTGTCCCCAGTTTTCAAATCCCCAGAGAAGATTTGGCCCTCCAAATCTGAAGATGATGTTTGTTTGTGGCCAGTGCTGGAGAAACGGCCAACTGAGTGAAGCTGACAAAAATAAGAAGTATTGCCAAGCAAAGGCAAGACATACGTAAGTATTTCAATTTCTCTTGGGATTGTTTCAAAATGAGCGAATATTAATTGATCTCTTTCTGATTTTAGGTGGGCAAAAGACAAGAGGGTTGTGCTTGTAAGTTCTCATGAAAGAAAAAAGTGGACAACAGTAAGACCTCTTCCAACCAAAAAGCCCATCCCATCTCAGTTTGAGGTACACATCCAGCATTGTTATATTTTGCTGTAGCCTAAATGTGAAGAACACTTTCTTTTTGAGTTTCTGCTAACCGGTAACTAAATGTTTCATTTTAGATTTGCATGCATGTGACAGCGGGCAAGAAGTGTCAGTACATTGGCAATTGCACATTTGCTCACAGTGTAGAAGAAAGAGACCTTTGGACCTACATGAAGGAAAACAACAGTAAGTTTCTTTGGAGGAGCTCGGCTTTCTCACTTGGTTGGATTTCATTAGTACAATTGAATCGCCTTGCAATGCAGCACACTCATTGTACGTCCATCCTCCAGTTCCAGATATGGATCAGCTTTATGAGCAGTGGCTGCAGTCTCAGAGGCCTGGCTGGGGGGAAGAAATGTCCAATAATTCTTTCAGGGAGAATGGCAAACAGATCCACATGCCGACAGACTATGCTGAGGAAGTGGTGAGTTGCAGAGCCAGCTGCCTCCACACACAAATCATGTTTAAACTGGCAGTTGGCATGTTTGTTCTGGAAACATGAACTGTTCAACAGAGAAATGACAGCTTTCATTCCATGAAGTTAGCTACTAAGAAATAAGCATCCCTTTGATAGATTGTTGCATCTCGATACTGATTTGAAAATATTTTATACCTCAATTTGATTATAAATCTCTACCACTTTGTCAACTTCAGTGGAGTTTTTCATTGAAGTTAAGTTTACTTGTACAGCACATTCAGCAACAAAGCGGGTCAATGTGCTTTATACTACAAAAAAAGTAACCAATTGTGAAGCAATAAACATTACGTTTTGTCAAATGCCATCAAAACCATTAAGCAAATAGATTGATCAATGTTCTACTCAACTCTGAACAGGTGAGTTTTTAACCTTAATTTAAAGAAACTATGTGTTCCTGCATTTTTGCAGGAACACATAATTTCAAATCTGGAAGTTTCTTCCAGATTTGTGATATGTAGAATCTGAATGCTGTTTCTCCATGTTTGGTTCTGGGGATGCAGAGCATACCAGAAACAGAAGACCTGAGAGGTCTGTAAGGTTGATATATCAAAAGATCTTTGATGTATTTGTTGCTAAGCTATTCACTGATTTATAAACTACCAGAAGTATTTCAAAGTTCTCTGAACTAGAGGGAGGCTGTGTACGGACTTTAAGCTCTGTTATTCTGGTTTTTGTGAGTTCTAGTGTGGTTATTTGCCTCGTAATAAAAGAAAAATTTAAAAGCTGATTTGCTTTTTGCAGGCCGGCAATCATTGCTGGTTGTGTGGTAAAAACTGCAACAGCGAGAAGCAGTGGCAGCAGCATATCACTTCAGAGAAACACAAAGAGAGAGTTTTCAACTCGGAGGATGATCAGAACTGCTGGCAGTACAGATTTCCCACAGGCACTTTCAAAGTTTGTGAGAGGTAAGATTATCAGATTAAACAGCTGGTCTATTCCTGGTGCCTTGGTCCTTCTGCAGTTTTTGATGTTTGATGTTGTGTTTCAACAGATTTCTCAAAGGCACATGCACAGAGGATGACTTGTGTAAGCTGGCTCATGGAGAGCAGGAGCTGAAAGAATGGATGGAGCGCAGGGAATTCCTTTTGATGAAACTTGCCAAAGCAAGAAAAGACCATCTTATAGCACCAAATGACAATGACTTTGGAAAATACAGTTTTCTCCTTAAAGACATTAAATAATGACATGCTGGAAATATTGATGCTCACTTGCAAACAAGGCAGTATTCAGTCATAAGTCGGGTCTTTGTTAAAAGGCCTCTGCTTGGAGCAGGAAGTAGCCTGATCCCAGCATGATTTAACAGAGGGTGTTCAGGACCGTCCCTCTGATTGGTGGGTGGTTCTCTCTGATCCAATCTACAGAGTATCATTAATGGCAAATATTCAGTGTGGGACACCTGAAGCTTTGCTATACATTGTTCAGTAGAAACGCCTGAATATGGTGACAAAAATAGCATGCGTAAACCTTGATCAGAGACATGTTCCGATGCTTAGTTAACCTAAAAAAATTCTTTTCATAAAACATTTGTATATGTCAATGACCTTTGCTGTTTAAGTATTAAACTACTTAAATTGAGTTGACATTCTTGTGTTTTAATGAGTCAACATAGGTCATTTTCACTTTTCATTTATCTGATAGTGTTACTGGTGTGAACAGCACCTTACCAAATAAAGATACCATTTTTTTCAAAATCTGAAACTGTGTTTTATTAAGATTTAATATGCCTTACATGAACAAGTCACTGCAACTCTGGTGCATGTAAAACAGATATTTACAAAGTATGATACACAAGAAAAAACGAAAAACAGCTTAAGACATTTCATATAAGGTGAACCTCAGTCATAAATGTCATTTAGTCATACAACTGCACCTGCTCTATGCAGCTAGCAGTACTCATCAGCTGCCTGATATTCAGGCTAACACTTGCTGCAGCTCCTCCACCTCCAGCGTCCACATCTGTCTGTGGAGCGCAGCAAAGTCTGAGAGGTCTGCCATCTTCACAGCATGGATTATTGGCTCCGGGGAAGCAGCCTGGATGACGCCCATCACCATTACATATTTACCTGCAACAGTAGCGGGTGATCAATGTGGGCAAAGGAGAGAATGTACAGCAGCTGGTTAAGCTTTCGGCTGTGATATTTAAGTATTCATTTAACATCCTTTGGCCATTTTGGATCTACAGTTTTGCAATTTATGCTGTTTAATGTGGAAAAGTAAATCAACTGCACTATTTGAAAACTGGAGGGGTTTCAAAACAGCAATTTTTAGGTGGTGACTTATCAGTGGTTAAAAAAAGCTGCACAATCTATCAAAATGCAACATTGCAAATGCAAAAGAATGCTTATACACAAACTGTCCGTTTGAGAAAAGTAGCTGCTTTTGATGAACATTTATTTTGGTGACTGAAATTCAAAGTTGTGGAAAAATATTAATTGTAGTGGATATTAATGTAGAATTGCATTTTCTCAGAGTAAAGTTAACATTTATTCTAATAGTTTTGATAAAATCTGGCAATTCTAATTTCAAATATGTTTTTCTTTCATACTGAATCTCAATAGATCCACTACATAAAGTGTGACTGCTGCGTAAATGTCAAAGTTTAAAGTTACTGAATCCAACTTTACAAGTTTTAGACAAACTTTTATTTTATTCATCTTGGTTCATGTTTATGAAAATGCAGTGATGAATTATGATGGTCAAAAGCAGCAGATTTATCCTAAACTTAGATCACAGTCTGGATAGATATCCTGATTTTTAACATCCTTTTTTTCTCTACTAGAAGCAAATAAATATTTTAGGTGTTGCATCAATGTGCATACTTGATCAAACAACTTCAGAGGATACTTTGGATAAAAATATTCAAACACTAAGAAATGATGTCATCAAAGTACAGCATAGATTTTTTAACTTTATCTCAGCCTGTGGCTCTGCTCAGGTGTTGAGGAAGCCCAAGTTGCTGTAATAGCGACCTTCAGCTTGTCAGCAGTGGTAAGACATTGCACCATGTCCACACTTTTTTCTTCCGCTCAACTTTCCATTAATAAATCCCTACACAATATCACACTCCAGGTCATTTTCTCAAGATATTTTGTGGTTTATCTTTCTCGTCTCCACGACTACAAAATTAGTTCACTGTAAAACTCGTTAAATTTTATTTTTTGTGTGCAATTTAAATTTTCTCAGGAGTTTGGTGTTAGAAATAATAAATCTAACAATACAAAACATATAAATGTTTTAAAATCAGATTACTATTATTAGATTTTGAATGACACGTGCACCCATATTACCTGGAAGCAAACACGGTTTGCCTTTGGGAATCTTATTAACGCCCTGGACGGCAAAAGTCCCTGTTTCGTCCATCAGCATCACGGTGGTCCCGTCCAGTTGGACTTCCAGCACCGTGCCCTGCATCCACACAAGAGACACACGCAGAGTGCGACCGCTGCCCGCTCGGATTACGTATCCCTCCGCGCTGTCAGCGGCACCCCGGATCCCCGCCGCCCTCAGCTGACCTGACAGGACTTTAACCGGCGGGGAACGTTTCCCGTCCTTGCAGTTTTGCTCCAGTTTGGACATTATCGGACAAATGAAGCTGACTCCAGATGGAGCAGCTCAGACCGGAAAGTTTGTCATTTAATTTCTCACGGAGCGCCAAATGTGTTACCCGGAAGATATAGATTTTACTCTTGGGAACAGGTTCCGGCCAGGATTATTTCAAATTAAAAGCTTCTCATCTACGTCTGTGTCCATGTAATCTTGTTTGAAAAAAAATTGAAATACTTTTAAAATACAGCTAAATACAAATATCAATTTCACGTTTTTGAAAGCGAGATTCCATTCTATGATTAGAGATGCACTTTGACAATACAACATAAGACCAAATAAATTTGTTTTATTAATACACAGAAGTTGTCCCCTAATGACTGCTACCTGGCCAATTGACCAGCAGACGGTCACTGACACTTTTTACAAGGAGAGCAAGCTTTAAAAGACTAATCTTCTGTCATGCATAGTAATGGAAAATTGAGTGGAAGGAAAATTAAAATATATACACATGTATCAACAGCTTTGAAAGGATTGCAAGGCAAAGCTCATTGAAGATTGAAGAGATTAACAAGGCACGAACTGCAGCTGGAGTTAGTGCTTTAAGACATATTACACAGACTTATACATGACCTAATTTACAACTATTCTTTTTGTGAATCCACCCCTAAACCATAAACAATGCTAAGAGTTGTCAAAAATTTCTAATACCTGCTTTAATTACAATAGTATAATTGCATTTAAAAAAACAGTAAAGTGGCTCGAACAAAACCCCAAAGACAAACAATTGAGTATTGAGTAAGATTAGAGATGCCAGATCCAACAATACGGCCCAGTCAAAGCAATCTGGGCTCAATCCCCTAGCAGTGCTCAATGCCACACCATCTTCAGTAATTCATGCAAAGAGGAGCAGCTATTGAATGCACATACTGTACAGTACATGGAAATATACACATCAGTATTCTTGTTTTCAATCTGTTTATGTATTTTTTAATACACTGGGGGGAAAAAAAAGGGAGGCGTTTGCTTAGCCATAAACAGCAAATTGGTTAGAACAGAAATCAGCCCTTGAAATATACGTATCCCTCTGTGCATAATGAATCAGTTTAATTTTTCCAAGTATGTAGTTTATATATCTGAATGAAATCAAATGTCTATAATGTAGCATATTATTATTAACAGATGTACACATAAATCCAAAATCTTAGTTCAAAAGTCCAAACTGGCATCTTAAAACATACGTCTGTTCCTGACGCTCCACACTGAAGGAATAAACTAGTAATTCATGTAGTTTTGATACTATAGTCCTGATGACTTCATTTCTTAAATATGAAACAAGTTGGTTTGATCAATCTTAACCCTTCTGCTGTGGTTTGTAAATGTAATTTTGTTTCCTCTCTTCTGTGCATAATTTGTTGAAGCAGAAGAGGTTCTCAGAAAACCTAAAACAAAAGCTCTGTAATTCAAGCACAAATGTGACAATTTTCTCCCCGTTTTTTGTTGTAATGTATGACTTTTATTTCAAGAAAGCAAATATGCAAAAAGCAAAACAACTAAGCCAAATTGTAAAACTCCATTTCTGATCTATATCAAACCTCAATCAGTCCCTTATTTTGTTTCAAAAAGCAGGCACAACTCAAAAGGAACCAAATGAGTCAAACAACTCAGGGTGCATTTATTTCATTAAATAAATTTTATTTCTTTTTAAGAATAACTGAAGAAAAGTGTTAGCAATTTCTGTACATTTTTTTTATTTTTCCCTTGGATTTGCTGAAAACATTGATCAACAGGGCTGAGAAATTGTATGCTGCCGCATAGTGCACCTTTAACCTAAAAACAAGATAGTTAGTCCACAGGCATCCGTCAGTTTCCTTCAAAAAGCTTCCCAACAGTTCCTCAAGCCTCACTTTAGTCTCCAGTTTTAATTTTTTTTTTTTATTGGCTCCTCCTCTCCATCCCAGTTCATCATTGTCAAAAAAAGAGGCACATTAGAAATACTGCCATTTTCCAAGGACTGTGTCTTTGATTGCATCGACAAACTGTGCAGGCACCCAGTAGACCCAATACTGAGAGGCTTCCGTTGGACCCAACTGAAAAGCCTGCAGAAGTGGAAGATAAACTGGTGAGGAATTTTGGGATTACAAGGACTACGACAGCTTACCCACATGACTGACATTTTTTTTTATATGTTAGGCCTCTTGTTTAAGTCTTCAGAGAGAAAACTTAAGTCTTACTGAAAATAGTGACAAAGGACTGTATGCCCAACTGGATCTTATCAATCCATTGTGTCTTCAGATCTGTCACAACCAAGACTTCATCAAGCCTACAATCAGTACAAGGAGAAAACATCTTGTTTGCATGCCTTCAGGCCTACCATCCTACAACTGAAACAATATTTGTTAGTATACATTATGTGTTCTATCTTAATATGAATGCATTTAACAGACAGCGTAACATGGGGAAATATAAAGATGCACTTTTAAATTTTTTATTTATTTAATTAAGGGGGTTAAAAAGCTACCAAATCAAGCTGTCCCTATTTAATAGTAAATCACCCCTAAAACTAACAATTGTTTTGGCCAACCTTGATAGCAAATGGAAGACTTTTGGGCCATTTTGTAGAATTATTTTTTATATGATTGCTGGTGTGCTTTAGATACCCGTCTTCCTGCATAACCCAACTGTGATTGAGCTTAAGGTTATAAACTGAAGGATCATTTCTGGGTTTTCTGGTATAGAGTAGACTTTATTGCTCCATCAATTACAACCAACTGTCCAGGACCGGAAGCAGCAAACTACCACGTTTGCGTATATATA
>CAEFZX010023055.1:0-11213 GCA_903066825.1 Alfaro cultratus | reverse complement strand
AATCAAAGCTAAAGGCGGTCCAACAAAATATTAGAGAGTGTGACCATTTTTTGGTGGCGACTTTTTTTTTGGCCAGGCAGTGTATATGAGAGAAGCTCCCTATGTCGTCAAGAAAGGTGTAGAATTTAACTTAAATATTTTTTAGGTTGGATATGGCTACCATAGAAGATAGTAATAATTGCCATTATTGTATTTTTAGGTTTTATTTCATATTTCTTCCTTTCTTCCTGTTCTTCCTTGCATTCAGTTTTTCTTCCTTTGTCCCTTCCTCCATTCTTTCATTTCCTCTCCTTGTATATTTTATGTAATGAGTTCACCATCTCATGCAATCCTGCTGTCCTAAAGGCAATCCCCGTGAGCAGGATATTTTACTAGACGTGTGTATTTGTTATTGTTGCAGCTTGAGTGGTTTATGTTTGTAATAATAAGGCATCATGTTTGGGCAAGGATCGCAAACTCTGTTTCATTTTGGGTCATATCAAAAATCTGAATGTTCTTAAAAGGCCTGTTGTGCCAGAACGTATTGATAAAACCCATTAAATTGTTAAAATATTAATAAATAGTTGTGACTGGATTTTGTGAATTATGTGTTTTTTCGTATTCAAAATCACAGATTTTGTGGAGCTAATTTAGAAATATTTGTAAGGAAGTTTTATATTTGTTCTAATATATGATGTGAAATGGGACTTTTTATTACTCAAGACAGACTATAACTTGACATCAAGTAAGGCTGATGCAGCTGTCAATTAAACCCAATGTTTTTGACCAACTTTGAGAAATTTCCAATAAAATCCAGAAATTAAGGGGATCTGTTGATTTTGCTTGAATTTTGCGGACTTGTGAAAAAAATGGAGGGTCTTATTGATGTAATTTGGACTCTAGAGGGCCAAATAAAAAGCTACGGTGGGCCAGATTTGGCCTCCAGGCCTTTAGTTTAGGGGATTCCATTAAACATGTGACCTGTGTCATTATTTAGTCAATGTATCTGAATTATCAAACATACTCATTTGAATTGTGTAATTTAAATTGTACACTAACACAAGTTAGTGTTGCATTTAATGAAAAGGCATTAAATACCTTAAAGGTCACATTTATGTTTTACGTATAATACTGGCAGACAGTTTATTAAATAACTTTGTATTTCGAGTACTGAATCCACCGTGTATTTATGATTTTGTGTATCTGTCCGTCAGTTTCACACCTATCACATTATAAACACCCAGGTTCGACTGGATGTCCTGGATTTATTGTGTGGAGGTGTTTAGCTTGCTGGATAGCTGAATGGAGTTTTCTGCGAGGCCAGTATAATAAGTGTACAAAAGAAGGTTAGTGTGATTTTAAAAAGACTCTGATAAGAGGAAGAGGGGGAAGAAAGAGCATGGTAGAGAAGAGTAGAGTTAACCGTGGAAGAGGAACTGATAAAAGACAGCAGGGATGAGAAGGGAAATAGGAGAAAGAGATTAATTGAACGGATGAAAGAGGAGAGGGTAAACAGGAAGGATGGAGCTTTAGAAGTGACAGAAAAAGACCTTATGGAACAGAAGCGGGAAAAAAAGAGCTGGAGATGAAAATGAGAGCCAAGAAAAGAAGAGTAATAGAGAGGAAAAAAGAAAGAAGCTGAAAGATAGGAAGACGTACAGAGAAAGACATCAAGGGAGGGGAGCTTTGAGCTGCTGCAAGAAATAATGAATCATGAATAGATTTAACAGTATCTGCTCTTATTTCCTCTCCACCTCCTTTGCTTCCCCCCCTCCAACTTACTCCCAACATCCTGTTGAGATCACTGCCGGTAGCCTCCCCCTGCCCTCTCCCTCCTTTTCTCCAACACATGCTCTGTCATTATCAGTGGCAGGGCCATCTCATGTCTCGGCATTAATTGAGATGTAACAGTCGTCTCTCGCCTTCCTACCCTTCCTTTGAGCTACTTTTGATTATTTTCTCTCTCCGATTCGCTCGCTCCGTCTCCATTTCGCTCTTTAAATTTCCACCTATGCTCTTTATCTCCAGCCCTCCTTTCTCTATTTCACTTTCTCTTCTCTTTGTCCCTGTCTGTTTGTGATGATTGTATCCAAACAGCACAAAGGCTCAAGAAAGATAGCATCTCCTCCATTCTTTTCTAAGCTTTGTGGATACAGTGACCTGCAGACACACATCACATTATCTCACTTGGTTCACTTTCATTATCATATCATAAATTCATATATCCTTGCTGAGTCCCCCCAAGCAGCGAGGGAGACCATATGGACTTTTCACTGCTTTCTGTCATTGTTCTATATTCATTGATATAGCAATGTGTTTTTTCACTGCATCCCCAGTGATGTGCATATGAACCACATGTACTTTCATTGACTTTATAATTCAGCCATGCACTGTGGCACGCAGCTGCTGGAGCAGGAGAGTTTACAGATGTGATGATGAGTTGTTGCTGTGAGGTGGGTGCTGATTAGATTGAAGCTTTTGTGTTGCCAGATAATTAATGCAGCCGGATGATACGATGATGGCAGGAGGGGAGGCACGTGTCCTCTGACAGCTATCAACAAATGAATGCGGTCTGGGAAAACCTGAACATAGAGAAGATAGGAAGGCTAAAACTCCACCAGTTAAAATAATATAAACCCCTGATTAGGGCAGTATAGCCCTTTCTATTCATTATGTATGCTTCTTTTCTTTCCTTCCTTAGAGTCCTCCTAATTTTTTCACATAGTCATGCCAACATTTCTGTGTGAAAGCAGCAGATGACGTATTAGGCTTCTGATAACAAAGTCCTTTTAGTGATTACATTAGCCCATACTCGCTATATTATGTGCTACCATTTTCTAGCTAACCTACACTCACCTTCAACTTGTTTAAATACATTTTACCTTCTGAAATGGTTTGATTCTTTGTGTTATTAATTCTCCATAGGGTTGTAAACACTTTTCAGTGAGTATTTATGCTATAGCATCATGCAACCGCTGCACCACAGCTCTCTCACACCATTTGCACCCCAACTTCATCATGGGAAAGTAACATACCTGGTCACAACACAGCAGGGCACTGTAAATTTGAAAGCCATTGATCAAATTACTTTTTTCCCAGTGGGACTTCATCCAACATGACACATAATTCAGAGACATAACAGGATCCAGTATTTCACAAAATATCTTCTCATTTAAAGACATGCATAAGGTGTGCTTCAAAACCTAATGTTCATAAGAAATGATGTGGTAATTGGACTATCGAGCCAAGGAAATGTCCCCCACACCTTTAAACCACCAGCACAAAGCTGGGCAAATTTTGCATTGCATAGCTTTTCTTTCACTTATCAGTCCATCATCTCCCTGATAAACCCAACCAACTTTTTGTCCTGTACTTCATCATGTGGGCTTTGTATTACTAAGTCATAATAATTACTATGTTATGTGTGTTCAGATGTATACGTGACTTGTTTTGAAATCAACATCTCAAACTTAAAAGTGGTAATTAAGCTTACATGATTGACTTTTTGACACATGCTTTGAATGTGGTGTAGAACTGAGCTTTGACAGTAATTTCAGTTTTGTGGGAGGAATTTTTTAAGTTAGAATATAATGCTGGGTTGGTGTGGTTAAAAGCTGGGTTCATGTAAGTTGACAAATTTGAAAGAATAGGGCATTTTTAAAAAAAAATTGCTATTGTTTTGCCTGTCAGTTAAAAATGTTAACTAAAAAAGAGGTAGAAAACAAGAACAAACATCTGGTTTTTAGGATGTTGTTTTTTTCCAGATAGATGGCTGAAGATGCAAACTTCTTAAAGATCTTTGTTTTATTAGAAAAATTGAAAATGACAAAAACATTGTTGCTTAATTAGCAGGTAGGATATGAGAAAGAACAAATTCATTAAGGATATGTGTCCTGCTTGCTTCGGATGTGTAAAGTTGCTCACGAGATTTAAATCCATGAATCAAAAGTGGTGCTTTCTGTGGCAAAAATACTACACGAATGTTTTTGACAATAATTCGAATCAGTTTAGCCTACCATTATAACACCTATTCACAACAAATCTTGTCTTGAGGTGCTTTTTTAAAAAAAAAAAGTTATTTCAAGTCAAATCACACATGCATTCTAATATGTTCTAATAATCAATCAGTGCAGTTTATTAATCAACTCTCAAAACCCAGCAGATTCACTACTCCTGGATGAGCATGTACATAGCAATAACCATAATTTTATTAGTTTCTTTGGTAAAAATACACCAAATTAGCTCAACATTCGGTCTTCAGACCCCACTATCCTGCTGCTGCAAACGTGGTTCAATTGACTGAAATAAGAGCTCTCAAACCATTTGAACTAAAGTGGCTTGCTGCTTGCATCATTCACCTGAACGCTGTGATTAAATTATGGCAGGGATTTCCCTTTAATCTGACTGTGCTGTGTCTCTGTCTTCAAGTTGGCTGTCTAAATGCATTCAATGATTAAAACACAAGAAACAAAGTTCTGCATCAGATCAATGTATCTCTCAGCTCAGTCTGTTTCTGCACCGAGGACTGCACCGGGTGTATTTGCTTGATATATTATCATTACATCTCACTGCCTTTGCAATCCTGTATTATACCCAACAGTTAATACTTTCATTTTTATGTAAGCATAAGGCCATTTTGCGACAGATGTAGTAAATTAGCTTAGCCCATAAATGCAATGTTTGATATTTGTTGATATCGTCACTTGTCTCTATAAAGCGGTCAAATGTGCTTGTGAGGTCAGATATGCCTTTTAAGTTCCCTGGACAGAATTTTGCAAACATGTTAAACAGTGGGAATGCTGTGAAAGAGTTTATCCCATTAATGAAATGACTCAGTTTGCCCTTGGGTTAAGTTGATTTCTACTCATTTTAAACCATTTACATAAAAGCCTTGGAAGTGGCATACTACTTAGTTTAAGAAATGTTGTAGACAAGATATTATTTCCATTTATCTAAATTTACATAAACATGTGCATAAATGTATATGTTACAGTATATTTGGTGCAGTTCATGGAGTGTAGGCAAGATATTAAAGGAGGCTGTGTTTGACAGTCAGGATGCTCTGCAGCCAGATTGTTTCCCCTGTGGACTCCTGAGGACAGATGAAGCAGCTGGCTGTCCTTCCTTCCTGTTCCCTCCTTTCATTTCACCAACCACACATATGAGGATGGTTTCATGTGTGTATGTGTGTGGGTGTACATGCATGTGTGCTTCTGTTGGGCAGGGAAAAGCAGTGATTAACACTTTGAATTTAAAGAATATAAGGGAGATGATAAACAGAGAAATGAACAAATAGTTAAACAAAAAGAAGGGACTGGACACGATAAAGAGAGAGTACAAGCAGGCGAAGATGATCACATGAGAAGTTGTTTATCTAGTCGGATTGCAGAAAAAAAAAAAAAAATCTTGTTTGTGCAGGTGCTTATCCAACTGCCTGCCTAATTAGCCAGAGCTGTCTGGCCTTTTTATGCATGTGTTTTTGTACACAGGTGTGAGTGTGCTTGGAAGCATAGGTATGTTTGGGTGAAGTTGTGACCTGAATCCCTGGCACATGCAAGTAACACACCTTCATTTTCAACTCACTGCTTTGCTTCATAAAGGGATTTGGCTCCTTTCTCTCTCTCTCTCTCTCTCTCTCTCTCTCTCTCTCTCTCTCTCTCTCTCTCTCTCTCTCTCTCTCTCTCTCCTATGCTCACACTCTTCTCTTTTTTTCCATGTCTTCCACCAGATTTTTTTTCTACCATTCTCAGAAGCCACTCTGTCCATAATCCTGTGGTTTTGATTGGATGTTTTATTTTAACTAATTTTATTTAAAGGGATGGATTAAGAGCATAGTGCACATGTGGGTCAACTAGAGCAGGCTTTGGAGAGGTCACAGCGCGCTAAATATGTTTGCTTGTGTGTGTTTGCACTCTCTCTGATCAGTGGTGTATGCAGTCTCTCTCTGCACATGTTGTAGCATCTGTGCTGGCTCTGCGTGTGTATGTGTGTGCAGCTTTGATGTCTCTCCCCCTGTTCAAACTCTTTGGAGCTCAGTTGTGTACAACAGAGCTCAGTTGTGAATAATGGGCCATATAGAGATAGAGAGAGTATGAACAGAGTTGGATAAAATCTCAGAATTTTAGGAGATAAGTTCGGAAATATAAACCATGCAAGAAGAAAGGCAAAGATGAGATGAGAAGGGAAAAAATAATTAAATTCTCAGGGAATGTTTTAGTTTAATAGCTTTTAACTGTGACAGAGGAGCTTCAAACTGTATTTATTGTTTTGCACTTACTGTACTCTGATAAAGCATGATCATTGGATTTGCACATTGTACTGAACAGTTTAGTATTTCTTTTTATTCTTTATAAGTTGCATATTTCCTATATTTAACTTTTTTCCTTTTTTTCAGTTTTGTGGTAAGAATATTATATCATAATATTATGTGATATGATCGGAAGTAAATCAGACACAATAACTATGGGGTGTTAGTGGGAGAAAGAGACCCAGACAACTGACTTCTGTAAAATTACAGCTTATATGTTAATAAAGCATCCTAATATGTCGAGTCAATGTGCATTCTTACCTTGACCAGCAAAGCTTTTTCTCCTTACTCATGAATTACTTTTTGATATACCTCTCTGCTATATGAATTGAGAATAAATATTGGACAAAGCCTCTACTTTTGCTACAGAGGTTAGCCATAGCAAAGCTCACCTTCGTGTTTAGTTTGTGAATCCTCCGCACTATCTTTCTTTGGCTTTTTTCATCTAAATTATCCTGCTAAATGACTTGAAGCATTCAGTCTTCTAAAAAATGTTCTAAAAAACAATCTGCCTGCAGCTACGGTGAATGACAGTAGCTCTAAAGGGCTCATCTTGGGCGTCCCTGGCCTGCAGCATTAAAGCAGCAATAATTAATGGTGATGAAATGCCCCGTATTGTGCGCAAACATCACTTTACCTTCAGCTCTGGTGGCGGCATGAGCAGCATAGTATCACATTGATTGGCACAATTTTGTATTCTTTTACATGATGTTGGAATGCTTTTATACTCAAGCACACTGTGCAGCCACATCAACAAGCCTGCTACTCATTATCTGTTTACATTTGTAGAACAATAAGTTTGAGGATGAATAGAATTGGTCAATACAGGCTGAGGAGCTGGAAAATGGAAATCTAAGTGATGCTTTAGTTTTTTTTGTTTTTTTTTTAAAATAAAATTATCACAGAAGAAGAGCTACAAGCAATGAAACTAGAGCACAAAGTGAGCCACAGATTTAGTAACATATATATTAACATCCTTAGACATTGGTGTCTGAATGTGTTTAATATGCACCTGTGTGCTACAGACACCTATGTGTAGATCATGCATCTGCGCCCTTGAACCCACATATGTGTCTTTGTAAATGCATGAATGAGTTTGTATTTTGAAACTAGAAGTGAGCTGTATTTTATCTCTGATGTGTTGCTTATGCACTGGAGGAAGTTGAATTGGCGTCTTTGTGTGTTCATGTGTCAGAGGAAGTGTTCATACGGCCGTCGGTTTCATGCTGGGAGGGTGCTTGCGCTGTGTGTGTTGTCATCCCTGCCCTGTTTGGGTGGATTTTTCTGTGTGCCCTTTCGCCAAGAGAGCTGTGTGCACAACTGTTTGTGGTCGCTTCCCTGTTAGAACAATGCCCGGTATGTATGGATGTGTGACTTTGTGTGCTTCTGTATACCTCTTTGTGCTTTGTAGCTCTTTTTTCATCTCTCTTTTTTTCCCCTCTCTTTCCCTTCCTCTCCTTCCCGAATAGAGGGGCCATCAATCAGAGGCAAGGGGGATAGAGGAAGGGAGGGTGGTGGGAGGAGGAGGAGGCGTGGAATAGGAGTGGAGGAGGGAAGTTGGTTCAACGCCAGGGAAGAGGAGCTGGCACACTGCCCAGAGAGTAGAGAGAGAGCGAGGGAGCTGAGAAGAAAAAAAAAAGCTAGAGCGAGCAAAAGAAGAAAAAAAGAGGTAGAGGGAGACTATTAGGGAGAGGCAGGGCAGATAGATGCAGTATGAAGCAGAGAGAAATGAGAGAGAATAAGAAGGAGGGCAGAGAGAGAGCAAGAGCAAAAGAGCAAGGCCAAGTGCACCAAGGGAAAACAGAGCGAGAGGACACAGAGTAAGGAAGACAGAGATACTGTGGAGGAGGAAAATGAGCCAACAGAATGGAAAAAGCAGGAGGGCTGATGGCGTGGCGAAAAAAGAGGAAGTTGGGGGGTTGGGGTGAGGATGTGGTGAGGTCCTGAAAGAGAGGAAACAGGGAGGGTTATTCCCATTGAACAGCTCTGTGTCTGCACCAAAATCAGAGGATGATTAGTACATCACTGGGTACAAATATTTACCTGAGACTGTTCACAAAGGGGACAGCGCTCTAATTAGCACTGAAGTGGCTAATGTGAAGGGTGCACAAGGAATAAAGACCATGATGCATTGCAAGATCGAGAATGACAATGACCAAAATCCATCCTAAGCAGTGAATTCAAAAAATATCGAAAGTGTAATTTTATTGTCCAATAAAGATGTATTTATTTTGGAGTTTATAAGCTATTTCTACCAAAGAGGAATTTAAAAGATTTGCAAATAAAGAACACCCTTGTTTTCTTAATGATGTTTTTCAAAAATATTTAATTAAATGGCAGTTTTTTTCATGTAACAACAAAGATGCACAGAGAAAACATTCAAAACAATAACAAAAGAAAATTATTTTGTGTGTTTTATGGATGTTACTTTTGATAATTGAAGCATAACTGTATTCTTACAATAGCTTTTTGCAGTGCAAATATGATTTAAAGACCATGTGGGAACATCAGCTTTTACTCTTTAAACAGAACAATATAATCATAACAATCCCTTCATTTTCAAAAATTGAAAGATCTGAACAAAAAAAATGGCCTCTGGTTATGTAAATAACCATTTTTAGCTGCTTTAACTCCATTGTTACAGAGAAGTAAAAACTCTGAGGACGGTCAATAAAAATTTGTTACATTGTCTTGAAGGACATTGGGCAACACTTTAATGTCATTCATACTAGGGATTAGCTTCCAGTGCCATTGTGTCTGGACGTCCAGACTGCTGGCTGCGAATGTGTTGCAGGACGTGGGTTGCAGCAACGCAGCTTCAGTTATAATTCAGTAATAATTGTCATGATTCATTTCTTTTGGTAGCTAAGAAAATCTGAAGAGCCTGTTGCAGGAAATATTCAGTTTCATTCTGTGTGTGTTCAGCTGAAGCGTTGAGCTAAGCTTCATCTACAGATTCAGCCGCAAACAGCTCAACAAGGACCAGAGCTTCAAGTTCACAATTGTTTGAATATTGACAAACAGAAACAGACAAAAATGAAGAAAATGTGTTAAATAAGCCATCAAAAACACTCCTATAGCTTCTGCTATATTAGTGTTGCAGAAGCAATCAGTCCTGTAGTAACACAGCTAGAAAAAGACAGGATAGAAAATGCTTTTTTACTTTTCTTAGCTAGAACAGTTGCCCCCTTCTGGTCAGCAGGAACAATACAGTTTTAAGGCTTTTAAGTATTGACTTTCTCTTTTGGGAAATAAGGTAAAAAAAAGTGTGTGTGAGGGTGCAAAATCATGACATACCATGTGTAGACAGAATTAATAAAAAATACTAAAAAACAAATAAAAAAATCATCTGATTGTGTTAAAGTTCTTACTGATTTTCTTGAATGACATTTGTACTGAATTCCATTCTCATGTGCCTCATTAGACTTATGTGCTTACTATTATCAAGCAGATTGACACAGCTGCTGACTTTTTCTATAGCTGTAGCTGAAAGGAAAAAAAGGCGTCTGAGGATTCTCCAAAAATTTTATTTGAAGCGTTTTGAGTTTGAAATATGCCTTGAATAGTCTAACTATTTAAAGGTTGTGATCTAATTCATACTAGTTTGTATTTTTTCATGTTCGAATAATTAACTCCCTTTCTTAAATCATGCATCGCTGAAGAGCTTCTCATCACTTTCTGTCTGAAATGCACCATTTTATTTTCTGTTGCTTTATGCCCCCCTTCCTCTTTTTGAAAAGCCCTAATTTGCTCTTATTGTTAGAATTAAAGGCGGATTTCAAGCAGCTGGTCATTCTTTGTTTGAGGTGTAACAAATCTGCAACTAAGAAACCTTATTTAAATGTGAGGTATAAAATGAAAATAAGGCAAAACAAGACAATTTATGGAGCACGCCTTGCTTCTATTAAAAGAAATAGCACAATGAAAGAGACGGGAGGAAAACTAAGCAGAATAATGCATTCACCAATTACTGACAAGTCATGTAAAGTAGCTGCTAAGGTTACAATCAGCCCCGTTATTACAACAACATTTATTTTGCATAGTGATGCCAAGGTAAAATTGATTTTGTTTGCAATGCGTTGCTTTTTAAAAGTTATTTTCTGATTTTGAAATGTTTGCCTCTGGGTTTCCCTATTGCAGCTAGGTTTTTCTGCATTTGCACATTAAAATTGTTTTCCTCAGCCATTGTTCAGTCTTACTGCCAGCTTCCACACAAGGATCCAGACCAGCAACTTCAAACGATAGGTGCAGGGAATACGGCCTTAATGTGAGCTAAAAGTGATGGCAGAGATTTCCGTTGCAAACAAAACAGTGTGAGTAGAGGGGTATCTCTGACATCCACATACACAGATAAAGCTGGCTCCCTCGGCTATAATGGGACTCTGAGGCTGGCACAGCTGGCAGTGCCTGAGCACACTGGGCACCATCTTCCTCCTGCCGTGCCAACCTCGGCCCACGCTCATCACATTTAGAGTTGCCGAGCTACATTGGCAGGATGAACGTGGCCACTGTTGCTCTCCGTCACACTCTGGTACCAAGTACAATGCTGCACTTTAACAGAGGAGAGGCTTTCCTGCCGTTCAAACGGAAGCTCACTTTAATATCAGGAGTGAAAAACGTACTTCTGTGTTGTGTTTGTATCTTTATGATCCCCAGGTCCCTATGACAATGTTGGGTATCTGCTTTGTTTTGGTGGTGCAGGAAGCAGTTCTAAGGAGATACTTTTCTTGCATATGAAGTTGACACAGTAGCATACAGGTTGATCTGCAGCCAGACTAACATTCATTTTGTAGACTTATTAACAAAAAACTTTGCATCCCAGGTAGTATATACTGTATATATTATGACTATATTCATAATATATATATATGTATATATATGTATATATATATATATATATATATATATATATATATATATATATATA